>CAIGRQ010330338.1:0-13105 GCA_903798375.1 Fraxinus sp. D2006-0159
ATCTGTGACCTATAAAATTTTTCATTTGTAACTTCAAAATAATCTGTGACCGAATAATTCGATAAGCTGTGACCGAAATTAAAATTTTAACTACGTAATAAAATATCTGTGACCTTGGAATTAGAGCAACAGTCACCGAAAAATAGTCGCCGGAAAATAGTCGTTGGAATTAAATTTGGTCGGAGAACGGTCGTCGGAGTAGTCGCCGGAGAAGTGGAGGTGGGGGTGGAGGCGGGGTGGAATGGTCAATTATATTATATTACAAATAAATATTTAATTTAATAAATTAATTGTAAAAATATAATTAATTATTTCAAATAAAAATCTAAGTTTTGTAAAGTTAAAATTTTGGGCCTGATTTTTTATTTCATGAAAGATAAAACCTGATCCATGAATTTTTCCCCACAATTAATTACATATGTCGGCCCACATGGAAAATTAAATAATTTTCCCAACACCTACTTTTGGAGCTCTTGCAGGGGCTGGAATTTATACTCTCATTAAGCTTAACAGGGAAGAGGAAGAGAGCCCACGCCAGGTGAGGAGTTTTCATCGCTAGACAACCTTGCCAAGGACATCTGAACTATGAAATTTGTGTGAATAAAGGAGAAGGACGAAGACAGTGTTTCTTTGATTATATGCCGGAAAATGTTTGAATAAATTATGCTTGGAGATGTACTCAATTTGTATTGTTGTATCCAAGCGTTTGATTGATGCAGACATTTGTATCATTTTTCTGTACTTTAATGTGTTTGGAGTTTGACATGGAAACAGTTTCGCGATTGTGTGTTGCGTATAATAATGATATGTATGAATTGGTAAGTAGTTGTCCTCTTTGAAATCTGGAATTTATACATGAACTAAACTAGCATGAAGTCACCCCAACTCAAGCCTCAAACTAATCATCGTTTGAGTTCCCCATCAATTCATTCTCAGCTCGAGCACAGAACATTGAAGCCCCCACATGTCAATTCCCAGTAACAAAACATTGAATACATGGCCAAGCTCAACTGTGCAGTTGGGACAGAGCATGGAATGATCCTTCAACCTTAATCCTCATAACTATTTGAAAGAAACAATCGCTATACACACTGCCAATGCCAAAACAAATTGCAAGTGAAAGACGATCACCTTCCATCCTCCCTAGCAACAGATTGTCAAAAAAATTCATTATGCTAGCCTATATACTGTACTAAGAAAATTACATTTTTTTGTCCTGCCAAACTTCACGCCCATTCATTAGATAAAGAAACACAAAATAAGAGAGAGAGAGAGAGAGAGAGAGAGAGAGAGAGAGAGAGAAATGGTAAACATGAGTATGAGGAACCTGTGCCATTAATAATGGAGATATTGCCTCCATTTGCAATGTAATCTGTCGCTACATTTCCTTCTCTAAATATGTGTAATATCTTGTATAGTAACTCAAAAAACCTTTCCTTCTCTAAACCACATGATTGAAAGAAGGTTCATTTTTGCAGCTGTAATATAGAACAAATATTGCGAATAAGGGAGATCTCTGAGATCACGAATAGCACATCCAATGCACCATTATGAACTTACAACTAATTAGCAATATTGCTTGTGAAATTACAGGCAACCTGTAACAACAGTGAAACTCAGTAAAGATCTTTTAATTGTGTAGTGATCTCTCAAGTTATGATTAACAAGTTACCTATCAAATGTCGCAAAAACTTTGGCAAGTTTTCCACTGGAGCGCAGTTCAGCCAACCAAGTAGCCGTATCTTTCGCATCTTTTTCTAGTTTACCTAACATTCAGAAATTTGAGCTTAGTCCAACCATTTTATATGGCAACAGAATATTTTTAGCAAAAGCACAAAATTTTTCAATGCAAATGGCTGTACAAAATGCTGAGATTTTAAAATATCAACGAATGAATAGGTTCTGAGATTCATAACCTCATTTTCGGCAAAATAGGTTGTAAGGGTTATAGGCATAGTTATTAGATTTGACGTGCGCATTGATCCAACCGAGGTACTGAGTTATCGGGTTACTAGTTGAACCAATAGGTTAGTGGTTGGACCGTTAATTTGTTGTTTAAAAATTATTTAATCTTTTAAGTATACTTTTTTCTCTTTGACACGAAATTACAGTTTTTAGGATTTTTGTCACTAATTATTTTTTTATCTTTAAATTATTGATTTTTCAAATTCATTTATTAATGATAATGATTACATTTTGATTTTATAATAAAAAATATATATAATTCCCATTTTTGTTGGGAAAAAAAATCACATATAAGAATTAGTTATGCTTTATTTCAAAATTAAGAAACAAGATTTAAAATTTCAAAAATTAGATATTATTAAATTTCATTTACGAAATAATTAATTACAAAAAGATTAATTAAATATATTAAGGTCACAAATATATGCAATTTGATTACAATTATTGAATTAATTATAGATCATAAATTATTTCTTCGTTACAAATAAAAAAATTTACAGGTCACAAATTATTAATCGATCACAAATCACAAATTTTATAAGTCATGATTTCAAATTTTTAGATCACATATTATTTATTGATCACAAGTTATTAGTCACATATTATTTATTACTCATAAAATATTCAATTTATTAGTCACAAACACCCTACACCATGCCACTACCATAAACACCACATCATCACCACAACCATCATCGCCACAACACCACCTTCACCGCCACTGCAAGTACCACCAACATTTTTTAGAATCCACTATCTCATACAACACTACCACACCACAGCCATCACCCCACCACAAAACCCCCAAACCCGTTACAATCACTAACAAAAAAAAGCACCAAAACTATGGTAAGAGTAGATCGGAGAGGCACCACAAAAATATTAGTTGTACAGTGTCCCAGCCGTGCGCAGCTGAATAGTTTGTGAGTGTCACACGCAGCAGTATAATGCCGTAGTAGAGATGTGCCACTTCGAGCCGCGTGCAGCAACTACCAAAGGCTGCTTCGCGCGACGGTGGCACAACGTGTTGTCATTGTGTCACGATCGGGACTCCACCTGCGACTTCACAACCACCGTAACTCCGAAATAGGATAATTTCAGCTGGGTTAACTGGATATGAAACCAATCAAAATAGAAAATAGAATAGGGAATGGGAATAACATAACAAGTGAAGAAGAAGGAGATGAGACAGATGTTGATTCAATCAACAATTTCACTGAAATTTGGCAAAAAATAATATAGACTTACCCCCTGCATGTAGGCTGCGATATATCCTTTCATACAATTAAAAGTTGCATTTCCCAACTGAAAGTCAAAAAAGCGTAAAACAAACCTATTACAATTTATTTAGGTAAAACGGTATCACTTTGATTTAAATCCAAATAGTGTTGTTGCAGTTCGAAATTCTGTTAATTGTCGTTGGATGTTTTCTTCCTTTCAGTTCTGCTTCTTCTTAGTCCCTAATTACTCTTCGCCAGATAGCCCTCCCTTTCAAATTGATCCTGTCCCCAAGATCTACATAGAGGAAATTTCGATTTAATCCATTCAGTATCCTCCCACGTTGAACTATCTGTAGGTAAATCTGACCATTTAATAAGCCATTGTGTTGATGTGCGATTCCGTCCACTTACCGCCCTGGTTTGTAATATGGCTTGAGGCAGGTGCGTTGACTGATGTGGGTGTCTTCTGGTAATTAAACAATGAGACATGGAAGACTGGGTGGGTTCTGGAAGTGGCGGGAAGAGATAACTAATAAGCCACTGTACCTATTTTCTTAATAATCTGATAGGGACCTAAATACCTTGCCCCCATTTTTTAATTCTGCCTATGCTCCACGGAATGTTACTTTTAGGGATGGAGTTTGAGGAAGGCCCAATCACTTTCATCAAAAGACCTTTCAGACCTCTTCTTATCCGCATATAATTTCATTATGGCACTTGCACGTGAAAGATTTTCCTTCAGCTGTTGATTTAATCTATATCTTTGTTGAAGCCACTCTTCCATAGCTGCAACATTTGATTGTTGGTATGGTCCCAAGGACAATTGAGGTGGCTTGGTTCCATAAAGGGCTTCAAAGGGAGTCATTCTTATGGAGGAATGGTAGGAAGTATTATACCACCACTCTGCCAATGAAAGCCATTTTCCCCACTATTTAGGATGTTAATATGTCATGCACCTTAAGTACATCTCTAAGCACTGGTTGAGTATTTCAGTTTGCCCATCTGATTGAGGGTGATAAGCAGAGCTCAAATGGAGTTGGGTGCCCATGAGTTGAAATAGTTCCTGCCAAAATTTGCTTGTAAAGACTTTATCCCTGTCAAATACAATGCTTTGTAGTAGTCCATGGAGTTTAAACACAATGTCAATGAAGCTTCTTGCAACTGTAATGGCTGTGAAAGGATGGGAGATGGCAATGAAGTGTCCATATTTTGTAAATCTATCCACTACCACCATAATAGTATCTTTACCCCCTGAATTAGTTAATCCTTCTATGAAGTCCTTAGGCATGTAAAGGTACTGGTAAAGGCTGAAGTAATCCAGGGTAGGGCATGTGTTCCCCCTTACATTTCTGACATACCTCATACTGCATCACCTCCCTCTTTATATCTCGATTCATCCCTGGCTAGTAGAAGTACTGCTTGGCCCTATAAATGCTGTTTTGAATTCCTAAATGGTCCCCTTCCTGAGATCCATGAACATTTTGGATCAACTTTGATCTAATTTTCCCTCCTACTCTAATATATAACCTGCCCTTGTACTTCAAAACTCCATTGCTGTACTGGAAGTTAGGATTAGAATTAGGATCCAACAACAGAGATTGAACCTTGGCCTCAGTAAAAACATCTCTTGTGTAACTATCAGTGATTTTTTGTATCCAAGTAATAATCACCACTGTCATGCCCAAGCAGACTTGTTCCCCCTTCATGCCTCCTGGACAAGGCATCCGCCACTAGGTTATCAGCTCCTCTCGTGTACATCATTTCATAGCTGAGCCCTAATAACTTAGTAAGCCATTTCTGTTGAAGTGGTATGGTGATCCTTTGCTCAAGCAGATATTTGAGAGACTGATGATCAGTCTTGATGATGAAATGGTTGCCTTCCAAATAATGCCTCCACTTGCCCGCAACTGTAACCAATGCCAATGGCTCCTTTTCATAGATGGACATGCCCAAATTCCTAACTCATATGGCTTTGCTCAGGTAAGCTAGGGGTCTTCTATCCTGCATCAATACAGCCCCAATTTTCCCTTGGCAAGCATTAGTTTCAATGATAAATGGTTTATGAAAATCAGGTAGAGCAAGGACAAGGGTTGAACTTATGGCCTACTTCAATTGATCAAAGGCTGAATCTACCTCCATGTTCCACTGAAAGTTGTCCTTTTTAAGCAAATCCATTAGTAGTTTAGCTATCACCCCATAATTCCTAACAAATTTTCGGTACTATCCAGTCAACCCTAAGAAGCCTCTCAATTGTTTGATGGTCTTAGGTCTAGGCTATAGCTGCATGGCTTCCACCTTACTGGGATCTGCTGAAACTCCCTCCTGGCTGATGATGTGACCCAAGTACTCAATATGTGATTGTCCAAGACTGCATTTGGATCTCTTAGCATACATTTGATGTCTCAGTAATATCTCTATTACTGATTCCAAGTGTTGGCCATGATAATCCATGTCAGTGCTATACACTAAGATATCATCAAAAAACACTAGCACATACCTCCTCAACTGGTCCTTGAACACCTCATTCGTAAGACTTTGAAAAGTAGCAGGTGCATTGGTGAGGCCAAAGGGCATTACTTTAAACTCATATAGCCCTTGATAAGTTTTAAATGCTGTCTTTTGCACATCTTCCTTAGTAGCTCTAATTTGGTGGTAACCTGCCCTGAGGTCAATCTTTGAAAATAATTTTGCCCCATGAAGTTCATCCAAGAGTTCATCAATGAGTGGCATTGGAAACTTATCTTTTATAGTTAAGTTATTCAGTTGTCGGTAGTCTACACAAAACCTCTAGGAGCCATCTTTTTTCTTGACTAGGAGGATTGGGGATACAAAGGAACTGTTACTGGCCTGAATGATACCAGTCTGCAGCATCTCCTTGATCAATTTCTCTATCTCTATTTTCTGGATAAAGGGACACCTATGGGGCCTCATTTTGAATGGTTGGGATCCCTCTTTTAAAGGGATATGATGATCCTGAAACCTAGGAAGGGTAGTCCATTTGGTTCTTCAAACACTTTTGGAAATTTATGAATCACTTCAAGGATTCTGCTAGGTACCTCTCCCTCATTCTCCTAACTGGTATAGTACAACTGTCCCACTACCCCAAAATTACTCCTATAGAACATCTTCTCCATTTCGTGTACATCTATAATTTTCACTGGATATATAGGTGCTTCACTCGTCAATTCTATTTCATCCTTGTGGTTTTTGAATTTGATATACCCTTGTGCAAAATCAAAAACAATAAGGGCAAATTGGCTCAACCAATTCACTCATAACACCAAATCACTGCCTCCAAGCTTAAGGGTTTTTAAGTTGAACTGAAATCCCCACTCCTGGAATCTCCATACCAATGGTTAACAAAGAGCCTTTCTCTCTAACTTATCTCCATTAGCCACCCTGACTATCATAGTATTGGTTTCATCTATGGCATAGTTCAATTCTTTAATCAATTTCTCATCCACAAAGATATGGGTACTCCTACTATCAATAAGTANTCCCCACTCCTGGAATCTCCATACCAATGGTTAACAAAGAGCCTTTCTCTCTAACTTATCTCCATTAGCCACCCTGACTATCATAGTATTGGTTTCATCTATGGCATAGTTCAATTCTTTAATCAATTTCTCATCCACAAAGATATGGGTACTCCTACTATCAATAAGTATAGACACCGTTGTCCCTTTGATTACTCCAAGCACTCTAATGGTTTTTGGCTTCAAACTTCCAGCTAAGGCACTAATGGAAATTTCCATGACTTGTTCACCCCTTTGTTCCTCCTCAGATTCAGAAGTTTTTTCCTCTTGATGTCCAGCCTCTTCCTCTTCATCCACCAGTATGAAATTGATGGACCTGCTCTTACAAATATGGCCTACAGTATACTTCTCATCACATTTATAACAAAGTCCCAAGTTTCTTTTTGTTTGGAAATTTGTAGGTGTGATGGTTTTGAAGTTATTGGGTCGTTTATTGGATTTGGAAGTAGGTTCAACTGGTTTAATTTCATGAGGTGGTATGGTGCGGTGTGAATTCCATCTGTTGGAATTAGGTATGAAGGTCTTAGGTTTTTGGAATTTGTTGATGGCCAGTATTGTGGATTCCTACAGGCTTGCAATTTCAAAGGCTTTAACTAGTGTATCAGGTTTCATCATCTTAACCATAGACCTTATCTCCCCCTTCAAACCACTTGTTGATATATAATATGTTTCAGGGACATGAGGCAAAAATAACATCACTTGAGCTTTCAATTCCTCAAATATTTCCTGGTACTCAACTATAGATCCCACTTGCCTTATCTTGCTAAACGATTCAATCACCTCCTCTCCAGTGTTGTCTGCAAACCTTCTACATAACTCTTCAGAAAAGAATTTCCAATCAGCATTTGGATGACTTGCAATGAAGCCATCAAACCAGATGATGCCTTTCCTTTCAGGTACATCTCCGCAATGCCCATTCTAAGGGCATCATCAACATGATGGAGTTGGAAATACTTTCTAGCCTTCCTTAGCCACTCCTTAGGTCCTTCTCCCCCAAAGTGAGGGAAGTCAAATCTTGGACACTAGAAACTTGCAATGTCAGCCCACTACCAGCTCTTTGGTTAGACACAGGGCTCTCCACTTCCTTGTTCTTTTGGTCTGCTTTAAGGTCAACTGTTAGTTGTGCCATCATAGCCACCATTTTCTCATATTTCTTATTCATATCTAGGACGCTATCCTTAATTTTCTCTTACCGGCGACCAAACTCTTGGAGGGTTTGATTTATGGCTTCCAATTTACCCTCTAATCTACCGGTCACAACATTAAATGTTGTACCTAAATCTGCCATCTCTAAGTCCAGCTTCTTCAAATATTCATCCGTCACCTTAGCCCTAGTATCCATAATTTCAACAACCCAGTCTAATACGCCTGACTCTGATACCAATTTGTCACGATCGAAACTCCATCTGCGATTTCACAACCACCGTAACTCTGAAATAGGATAATTTCAGCTGGGTTAGCTGGATATGAAACCAATCAAAATAGAAAATAGAATGGGGGATGGGAATAACGTAAAAAGTGAAGAAGAAGAAGAAGAAGAAGAAGAAGAAGAAGGAGATGAGAAAGCTGTTGATTCAATCAGCAATATTAAAAGAAGAATATTTATCTGATTTTTGAATATATATATATATATATATATTTGATTTTTGAATTGTGCATCTTAAAATTTTGAGTAGGTGTGATTTCCACTTTTTGGCCAAGTTTAATAACACTAGTTATAGGCAATAGCCTCTTTGGGTAAATTAAAAGATTTTGTTCAAAAAAAAAAAAAATGTGAGAATTGTTGATGGGAAATGAAGATGAGAATAAAGTTAGGATTTTCATAAGTTTTAAAGCAAACTTTGATTATGTTGGTTTTTATTAGATTATATTACTTCTAATATTTTGACAATGTTTTAATTTCTTAGAACTGCTTAATGATTGAACATTGATTATTTCTTCCCCTAAATTCTTTCCCATTTCTTCTCTTTCCCTTCCATATTTTTTTTATTACGTTCTATGTTAATGGCCCTCTGTTCTGGTGATTTAGGTAGTGTAGATTTTATTTTTCAACATTTTTGTACCCTTGTGAGATATAAGTTGTTAAATTCAGGAGGGCTATGAATTGATTGGATTGAACTATGTAACATTAAAGGAGGCAAACCAAACACATAATAGTACATCCCTCCTTGCTAGCAGTGCAACAGATGGTGTGTGGAAGAATGGAGTAGAGATTCAAAGCTGCAAGTAACGATCCTCTCCCAGTACTTTGTGAATGCAAATAAGCCTCAACTTTAAAAGGTTGAAGTAGATCTCATACCTGAACCTGGACATATTAACTAGAATCAAATCTCCCGAACCAAAACTAGAACCAAATGTTCCTGTTCAGTTCCCAAAAATAAATAAATTAGGAATTGGAACCGATAAGTGGTTGGGTTCTGTTTGGATTTTGGTTCCTAAACCAAAATTGTCGGCACCTGAATGAAATCAATTTTTATATAATTTCTTATTTACAATTTATAGGCTAGATGAAAAAATATAAAATTTAAAAATCCTAATTCGGGTAGTAATTATTCCAAAAATCTAGATTTTAACCCTAAGAAATCAAGATTGACTCTTATGTATATTTTTTTTACATCTCGTGTCATATTAGATTGTTAAATTTTCAAAGATTATTACATGTTAATCTTTATAATTTGGACTTTTTATGAATCAAAAAGTTCAAGTTAGGAATTGTGATATAAATTGATAAATCAAAGCGTTCGTTCTTTATAATTTGAGCTTTTTACTTTCTAGAATTATTTACAAATTTAAGTGATTTTTCAATTTTCATAATCCATTGTAATTTAACTTGATATATTCATTGCTTGGGTTGTGGTGTACTTTTTTTTATCATCTTGAGTTTGTAGTTTTGTTATTAAATATAATATTTCATTTTTTATTCAAATAAAACGAGTTTAACGTGTGGATCGTAATTCTTTGACATGATATAGTTATGTATTTAATTAGTATTTTTTTTATGTTAGCTCATTTTAAGAGTGAAAAATTTAAGCATTGTTTATAATTAAATTATATGCTCTACTATGTCTTGCTTATAGATTGAGTAAGATTTATTAAGAAAAAATATTTTTTTTTCACAAATTATAATTTAATTTTCGATGTTTTAGTTCTCATATTTTTGTGATTTTTAGTATCCACAACTTTGTTTCTTGAAGATTTCTTAGTTAAATTTTCTCACTTACACAAATATTTTTGAGTGGTAGCATATTAAGTGTATGTACTGAAATGGTATATATATATATATAAATGTTATGTAGAACTGATATTGAACCTGAACCGACGATTCAGGTTTGGGTGTGGTTCCAATAATTAGCCCATATTTGGTACACATTCTTTCAAAATACATTATTTCAAAACTCATTTTCAACCACACATTCTTCAATAAAATAATATTTTTCATCACATCAATAACTTTTCTTATTTTTTAACCACATATTTCACAACCACACATTTTTCAATATTTTCCATCACATCGATAATTTTTTCTTACTTTTTAATCACGTATTTCTCATCATATCACTATTTAAAATACATTCTTTTTTCAATAATATATATCAAACACACCCTTATAAGGACTTGAGTGGTTTCATTTATAAATACTAGAAGTATAATGGATGGTTTCGGATGTTAAAATATCCGGACCAATCCACATGATGCCTAGACCTACTCATACCTAAACTTTACTGGACACTAGTTGTGGATAGTCTTCTAGTTCTTGGTCTATTAAGCAACTTGTTAGAAATTACAATCAGAAACTGAAATAGAAATGAACGAAGCTAAATGGAACTGCAGGGAATAGAAAAACTGAAAGATAGATTCAATATGTAAAATCATATTGAAGGAACTGATGATAGAAGGAGAATTTTATTATTCATCAAGCTCAAGTGATAATGGAAATACATTGCTCTATTTATAGAGTAAGATCTAACTAACTATTTAACAAACTAAAGAAGAAATTAGAAGAATCTGGAATAAGGAAGAAGAGACTGGAAGGTGCTACTGAACTTGCTAGGAACGTGAGCTGCTTGACATGCTTACAGGAGCTGGAATGTGTGAGCTACTGAGCTTAGCTAAATATGCAACTTGTATATATTCCAACAATCCCCCCTCAAGATGGAAAATCTTGAAGAAAGGACCAGAGATGCAAGTATTGTTATACCATCATCAGTTTCTCTGTGAGTTGGAGTGGAAAGAGTCATTAACAGGGGTAGAATAATCCAAGCCATCACGGTCACACAATAAACTTCATGAACATTAAAGACACCTGATGTGGTATTATGAAACAGCAGAGAAGCAATCGAGAGAGTAAAAATAGTATAGATGCAAAAATCGGAAGTCTGCCATTATAATTGCAGGAATTTAAACCGCATAAAAACATCATCAATGGCGGAATAACACATTAATAGAGATGACTGAGGACACCCTCCGTTCTTGCTGCACATACAGGAATCGAAACTGGAAGCTCAGAAATTAAAAACTCAAGAGCAGCTGGAATGGACATCAGCTGTTGAAATTGAGTAAAATTTAGATCTGAACGAAGTTCCCAATGGCAGACATACCGACAGATGATCTGACTTCAGATCTCCATTATCAACAGTCTTCCAATAACACTTCATTCATGGATGCTATGAATCGGAGCTATGGGGCATAAGCAACTAGAATTCTAGCAGAAAAAAACAGATAACTGGCCATGAATTAGAGTTAGATCTATGACAGAACTAGATCGATTGATGAACATAAATTAAATCAACTGAATCTCTAAATTCATCAAAACGTGAGCTACTAAATTGGAGAGTTGTAAGAGTGATACTGGATGAGAATCACCCTATTTAATGAAGATAAACTAAATGAAAAGAAATGTAGACAGAAGGAGCATTTCGCTCTGATACCATGTTAGAAATTAAAATCAGAAACTGAAATTGAAATGAATGAAGCTAAATGGAACTGCAGGGAATAGAAAAACTGAAAGATAGATTCAATATGTAAAATCATATTGAAGGGACTGATGATAGAAGGAGAATTTTATTATTGATTCAGCTCAATGATAATGGAAATATATTGCTCTATTTATAGAGTAAAATCTAACTACCTATCTAACAAACTAACAACATAACAAACTAAAGAAAAAACTAGAAGAATCTGGAATAAGGAAGAAGAGACTGGAAGGTGCTGCTGAACTTGTTGGGAACATGAGCTGCTTGACATGCTTGCAGGAGTTGGAATGTGTGAGCTGCTGAGCTTAGCTAAATATGCAACTTATATATATTCCAACACAACTTGTGCAAAAACATTTTTTTTCCCGCAAAGCATTTAATTGCCTTGCGCGACATTATCTTTATACACTTCATCCAAAATCTCCATTAGCCTAAGGGATAGTGTTGAGAAAGATACAAATGTGTGATCAATGCACATAGTATACATTCGTTTATTGTGCTTCTGTGTATTTAGAAGTGATCTCATTCTTCTAGGCTAAAAATCATGATTTTATTCATGACACTCTATTTATGTTGTTTCTATAGTATCTTTTCTCCTTCAAATAATCTGAAGAAACTTATGCTTGTGGATTACTAGAATGAACTTGAACGTGTAACAAGATGATCAACACGATCAGAATTTCAATTTGAGCCCACCAATTTCACGATGTGTCCTTAAGGCGAATTTGTTTCTTTTTAATGTTCTTAAATGCTTATCAATCATCTTTCAGAATAGAATGATTTTTTTCTCTTATGATATCATCACAACAATCAGTAATAGTTTCAACGAACTCAATAAAGTGTTTTCTTACTCAAAGTACAGTATCACAACAATTTTATCATTTCATAGATAGTTTTTCTTTTCTATCTTAGGAATAGTCCAATTATGAAGTCTCTGTTCTATTTGAGCTATATGAAGCATAGTTATAAAAATCGGTGATGACCCTTAATCGGGTCGGGCAGATTAAATTAATAAAAATGCACCTGACTTGGTCAAAATTGGGTTTTGACCGAGTTAACCGGTGATTTTCCAGTGCCCGGACCCGGCCCTGTTAACTGATTTGATTGGATTTTGAAATTCTTTTACAAATTTTTCGGGTCCAATGAAATTGAACCTCTATTTAAGAAAAATAAAGGGTTGCTCACCACTTGAAACAAAGTATTTTTGTATTACTTGTGTGCAATAACTTATATTTAATCAATGAATCATTTATAGCTTTTATAAAAAAATTCTTTTAAAAAATTTGATCCAACATTTTACTTTATTTTATAAACTTAAATAATTAGTGAAAAATAAATTTAAAATTTTAATTTTGTCCCTAAAAAAAAATTGTACTTTATATTTTTTTTTATATAGATTTTTATGCAATGA
>CAIGRQ010330343.1:0-16016 GCA_903798375.1 Fraxinus sp. D2006-0159
CCATTGAACTATTTGATTGCTTGATCACCAATTAGATAGTAAGTTGCTTGTTGTAGTGTAGGAATACTCACAATAGGTTTAGAACACGGTAAAATCAACACATGGACAATAGGTATTAGGAATAATATTTATGGCGTGTGTGATAAATCCTGGAGCGGACCTTGGAGATAGCAAGATATAGTTCGAGAAGTCCAGTGAAGTTAGCTAGATAGCATCTGATTGTAACTCACTTCGAATTATCTATAGTGGAAGTAACTGGTTTGGTCCCGGAGTCTTTATCCAATTGAGCTTCTCGGTCATCAACATTGTGTTATTTATTGCTTTCCTTATTACTGCGATAATTCAAGATAGGATAATTGGACATGTATGCTTAATTATCTAGAAACAATTAAAAGTTACTTGTTGCTTTTGATGAATTAATTTCGCACATTTGGTAGCTTAAACCCCGTTAAATTGGTAATTCATGAAATGTTAAGTGGTATCCAATGCGACATCCGATTTTTCAAGATTTGTGCGAAGAGATCTCTCTCTCTCCCCTCGACCTCTCTCTCTTCCTACCCTCTCTTCCGAAGCCAGACCTCTACTTAAAGAGGCGTGCTACTGCGATGGAGGCGGTATTGCTAACAAAGGCACCACTCTGGGCTATTTACAGCGCCGCGCGAGGTGTTGCAACGCCGACACAAAGATTATAGTATTGCCTTCATGGAGAAAAATAGGGGACATATTAAAATATAGGTGTTTATCGGTTGCACATAACACTGGAGAAACCGATGTGGAGATTATAGTGTTGTGGACATGTTGAGGTTGTGGAGACGGCAACAACGGTTTAGGGATTTTTGGTAGAGGTGGTGTTGTAGAGATGGAGATAGAGATAAAGATAGAGGATGTGATATTTGTGATTTTTGGTGAGCCATGATGTTGATGTGGTGGTGGGGATGGCTATGGTTGTGGTTGTGGATCGGTTGCGGCAGTGATGGTGGTGATTATGGCGATGACTATAGTAATTTTAAATTTTATTTTAGTAGTGTTTGGTGTGGTGGTGGCAATTTGGTGTGGTGATGGTCATCCTCGTGGTGTGGTGGTTGTGGGTAGGTGGTGGTGGTGATGTTGGCTGCAGTGTTTGAGATAATGGTTTTGCTGCTCTGGCAATGGTAGTTTCGACGGTGACAGTGGTGAGGTTGTGGTTACAAGTGTTGGTGGTGGTCACAAATGATTTGGTTGATTATGATCAATAAACTTGTTAATGTGTTACCAATAAACAATATGTGACCAATGAAATAGATAAATTGTGACAAATAAATAATGTGTGACATAAAAATTTGTTAATTTGTGACCAATAATTTGATAATTGTGACCTAAACATAATTTGTGGCTAATTAATTTGATATTTTGTGACTATGAAATAAGTTGTGATTTATAAAATTTGTGATTTGTGACCAATGAATAATATGTAACTTATTAGTTTGATAAGTTTGTGATTGTGAAATAATTTGTGACATATAAAATTTTTAATTGTGACTAAGAAATCATTTGTAAACAATTAAATCGATAATTTGTGACCAAATTAATAAAATTGTGACCTTATATTTTATTTATAAAATATATCTTTAATTAATTATTTCAGAAATAAAATTTAATAAATATATCTGATTTTTGAAGTTTTATACATTTTATCTTAGTTTGAAATGAATTATAGTTAAGCTCTTAGTTATGAATTTTCCCCTTTTTCACATTCTAATACATTTTTTAGATGGGCTCAACCAAGTGAAAGAAAAATTAAATTATTGAACGAGTCGAATATTTAACTTTTACTTTTTGCCAAATTAAGTGATTAAAAAACTTAAATATGATCTTTAGGAATTTAATTAATTAGAAATTTCATAATATTGTTTATAATTTTTTTATACATTTTTTACATTGTTTCAAAAATTATGGTAGTTTAAACGATATGTTCTTTTTTTTTATCGCGATATAAAGTGAAAGTGATTTGTTCACTTTAAGTCTTTAATCGTTAAAGAAAAAATAATTATCATCTTTCTATTTACATGGTCGGAAGGTCACAAATACATGGTCACAACTTTGCAATATAAAGTGATGCATGCGTTATTCAACATCTCATCAAAGTCATAAAGGTTTGATTTAACAATTTTGTCACATCTCCCATGAACTTTGCAATATAAAGTGATGCATACGTTATTCAACATCTCATCAAAGTCATAAAGGTTTGATTTAACAATTATTTACGTCTACATAAACAATCATTACATAAACTTATCACAAGTCTACGAGATAGCAATAGTTAGAGCTACAACTATTTGTCACATCTCCCATGAACTCATACCATATTAATTGATCACGATTGTACAATATAGAATGAGTCATATATAAAGACTAGTGCTTGAACATAAGCCTTACGAGTAAATCGTGCATAATTATACTAATCCGCACGAAATATTGTAACATCTATTCATTTGATAAAAAAAATGGACTAATAAAGGTAATTAGAACTTTAATATAAGAGAGACGTGAGGAAGAATTTTGAAAAGTTGAGATTTGTACAAGGAAATAATATATAAAATATATCAGTAACACGCTCTAGTGCAAAAGATAACTCATCTCCTCGATAAGTGTAAGGAAGAGAAAATGTATAGGTGTAAACAAGTTAAAATTAGGTGATTTTCAGTTCACAAATTTGTCCGAATATTCAATTTCATCTTTAATCTCACATTCAAATTTGGTCCAATGCGGTTTTGATTTGGGTTGGAGTGAGTGTTTTGCACCAATTTGGTGTTTTATTAGGGTTGGAGATACTCCTAGTCTTCATAGTAAAAAAATGTTGAATTTAACATGTCAAAACTATTATACATTTTGCCATTGTTGAGAGACAATTCCTTTTAAAACTTTATCAATTGATGTTAATTTATGTCGGCGATTTCTTAGTTGTATAGACAAACGTATTAACCAAAGCGAATCCAAAATATGAAGTGTGGTGGCTGGTGTGGAATGAATTGAAGTTCAGCCCCTATTTGGTGGTAATTTTTTTTTTCTGAAAAAATATTGTTCCGACTAGTGAATTTTTAGAGAATGTGTAATTAAAAAGTAGGAAATTTTTTTGAATTTACGTGTAAAATATTTTATTTTTTTAATGTGGTTGAAAATGAGTACGTAGAAGAAAGAATTTTGTAATAATGAAAAACAAATAGAGGGTCAATGAGCAACATGAATCAAATATTTACGTTGGATTATTAAATTTGGGGGAAAAAAAATTTAAGTTTAATGACCACATTGGCACCGATTTATAGGCACATTGACCAGTTGGACTTTTTACACAATTTTCTAGATAATGATTTCTTTATTGTGAAAAATTACACATTTTCGATATTTACAATATATAGCATTTGTATTCTCGATCTTCCATTTATGCATTTGAGACCTTAAATTTTTGTCTTTGTAACACTTTAGCCTTTATGAAAAGAAATTGTCGTATCACTCATGTAGTTGTTTAGGCTTTTACAAATACAACTCGATGTGCTTAATAACTCAGGGGCCAACGGGCATCTCTAGCCATCATTCATTGGTAACATAGGTCATATTGCTAAGGCTCGAGTTATATTGCAAGAGTATGCAGTGCAACGGTCTTAATTGCAGGCAATACGTAACCAAGCACATTTAATTGATCACGATTGTACAATATAGAATGAGTACGCTTCTACATAAACAATCATTACATAAACTTATCACAAGTCTACGAGATAGCAATAGTTAGAGCTACAACTATTTGTCACATCTCACATGAACTCATACCATATTAATTGAGCACGATTGTACAATATAGAATGAGTCATATATAAAGACAAGTGCTTTAACATAAGCCTTACGAGTAAATCACCCATCATCCATAATTATACTAATCCACACGAAATATTGTAATATCTATTCATTTGATAAAAAATGGACTAATAAAGGTAATTAGAACTTTAATATAAGAGAGACGTGAGGAAGAATTTTGAAAAGTTGAGATTTATACAAGGAAAGATATATCAGTAACACGCTCTAGTGCAAAAGATAACTCATCTCCTCGATAAGTGTAAGGGAGAGAAAATGTATTGGTGTAAACAAGTTAAAATTAGGTGATTTTCAGTTCACAAATTTGTCCGAATATTCAATTTCATCTTTAATCTCACATTCAAATTTGGTGCAATGCGGTTTGATTTGGGTTGGAGTGAGTGTTTTGCACCAATTTGGTGTTTTACATTAATTTGATGTTGGGTTGGAGATGCTCCTAGTCTTCATAGTAATAAAAAAAAAAAATGTTGAATTTAACGTGTCAAACTATTATACATTTTGCCATTGTGGAGAGACAGTTCCTTTTAAAACTTTATCAATTGATATTAATTTATGTCGGCGGTTTCCTAGTTGTAAGGAGACAAACGTTGTGACCAAAGCGAATCCAAAATATTAAGTACGGTGGCTGGTGTGGAATGAATTGAAGTTCAGCCCCTACTTGGTGGTAATTTTTATTTTATTTTTTTGGGAAAAACATTGTTAATAGTGAATTTTTGGAGAATGTGTAATTAAAAAAGTAGGAAAAATTTTAGGATTTACATGTAGAATATTTTATTTTTCTAGTGTGTGGTTGAAAATGAGTAGGTAGAAGAAAGAATTTTGAAATAATGAAAAACAAATAGAGGGTCAATGAGCAAAATGAGTTCAAGTTATACTTTCTGATGAAAAAGGTGATGTTGAAAGGGCTAAAAGACCATGGGAGATTCTACCTGGGTCATAAAATTGGAACACCAGCACTGTTGTTCAAAGAACTTGTACATGTGTTTGCTTTAGTTTTTTGTGACAGTTTCTAAGGTAATTAACTCGTTGCACCGCTGCTTATGAATCTGATCAAATAATATGCAGAAAAATGAAGAAGTGGAGTTTTTCAGAGAGAAATTTGCTGGAAGACAAGTTGATTGATAGGATTGCGAAAGCAGAAGCTGAAGCAAATAAAACAGCTGATAAACTGAAGGAAACAATAATATCAGGCCATGTTCTTCCTTTTCTGTTTGTTATTCCATTTCTAGAATCCTTACTACTTTGATCTCATTTTAACTGTTCTTGTTCAAATTTTGGTGTTTGCAACTCGGTTTTCATGAATGGAACGGAATTGGATTGGCTGACCACGGTAATACAACGATTCTAAATGATTCAAAGCATCTTTAGCTTTTCGTTACAGTTGCACAATAAGTCTCCACGTCAAAAATTGCCACACATCACATGCCACTCGCCTCCAACTATATAAAGTTGGGTTTACTTCATAACTGGAGCTAGCACCGAGGAAATTTGATGACACGTGCAATCAAACAAAATTTGGGCAGTTTCCATCATTAAAGACTAATTGTACACCATAATGAAAAGTTTGGAGATCAACTTGCAACTACAGCAATGGTTTAAGGACACCAATGATACAATTTCCCCATACATATTTTTCCACAACACACGACAGAACATTGCACAAAAGAAATTAACTTCCCATGCTCTTGTCAGACTAACATTTTTATATTGGCAAAATTTCTTTTTCCACTCCATGAGTGTTTTCTAAAAAGTAAAATCAGAGCAGATAATCCATGTCAATAACACAACAAGAACACTATTATTTAACAACCATGGAAATAATCATTTAGCTACACTGGTGCAATAACCCGAGATCAACACATTATATATATAGTAAAAAATAATGATGGGATTTTGATTTTCAACGACGAAAAATGGAGATTTCGCCTCACATTCCTGCTCCAGAGATCTGCCTTAATGTGTTTGCAATCTCTTTTGCTGTTGCCTGTCCACTAATGTAGGCAATCAACGGGGTATCTCCTGGAACTATATCGTCTCTTAGGTAGCTTCCAGCCGTTCTGAGCAATTCCTCGGAACCTTTTTCAACAACTCCTTTCATTATCAGTGTTTTGTGAGTACCAGCAATTAGTTCTTCATAATCTGTGTCTCCTGTTTCACCAAGAATCACGTACATATTTGCCACGTTTAACCTCCACCGAACGAAAAGGTACCTGTTTGATCTCGTTGGAAGCGACAAGAAACATCAATTATTATTCACTTTTACATTTTATTTGCCTCTATCAGTAGGCAATAGGGAAAAAAAAAAAAGTGAATCCAATCCAATGGTTCATGCCTTGCACATTTAGCTAATGTTTACGATTTAATATGAAATCTGATCTAGTATGAAATGAAAAACATCAACTTGTGATGTCAAATCATTGCTTCTACGCCCACTTCCTTGTACCCGTGGATTTTGTTTTCATATATATGATTGGGAAATCCAAACCCCAATCAGCATCCCCTGGTGGCGCCTGAAAACGCACCAAGGCTTGGCTGATTTTTTGCGTTAAAATAATAATAATAATAATAATAATCTTGTATTTTCAAATTATGGAAAGGGAGATTAAAAAATATAACATTGAAAACTAAACTGAAACGAAATAATGTTTCAAACACACCTGAGAGCCTGTGATCGAGATGCAAGGAGAGGAATAACTTGCATTCTTGTGGAGTTTCTGCAATACATTAAATGGCAACGAAGACCCCTCATCCGAAGCTTCTGCCTCATACCATCAACTTTCTTTGCCTGCAAAAACCTAAAATAGATCAAACATAAATATAGCTGGTTATAAGAGAGAAGAACTGTTTCCAAGAACTTATTATCTACCTTAGTGGGATCCTTTATCAAGTAGGACAGGCAATGGGAATTGCTTGATTTCACATCTTCTTCAATGGCAGAGTTTTTCTCTCCACCTTCTGATGCATTCATCAGCGTCCAAATGGTCTTCTTCAAGCCGTCTGATCCCCAGCGATAATCAATATGAGACACGTAATCAGGATCTGGACAAAGCCTTCCATATTCTTCAGTGTAAGTACCTGGATAATACACTTCACTACCACTACTACAGATCAAAGCATCAAAATCATTTACTTTAATATTCCCCGACTTCAAAAATTCAGTCAATTCTGACATTGACATAGCTGTTGACAGTGCAAATCCCGATAATCTTGCGATTTGTGGATCTATCTTGATGGCCTTAAAAATTTCTTGCACTACTTGAATCATTTTCTTTTCAGGAGCTCCATTGCTGTCATAACAATCTAATGCTATAACAATCAATTTACGCCTCCGTCTCAACATAGGATACTTGCTTGGAACACTTTGAACTGTTCGATCGCCTTCAGAATCATGTGCTGCCAATTCTTGCCTCTTCATTTTGCTCAAAACTCGAGTAACTTGGTCCTGAAGCTCCGGATCATCACCAGCTGTACCCACACCAAGTGATTCGTTTAATGAAGCTTTTTCCCCATCGACAGAGAGCCTTAGAGACATATCTTGCACATCTTTAAGAGAATCATTCAGGGATTCTTCTACAGCCTGTTCATCTGTCGGAGTGTCTGTTTGCCATTGTGGATGCCTCATCCGACATGCTGCAACCCTTGTTAAGTATGTTCGGCAATGTTCAGGCCATGAAAAAAGGTGTATGTTCTTCCACCCATTCCTTCTGCACTCTTCCCACAATTTTTTCTCCGATACTAACTTGAGCAGCGCATCAGCAATTGCTTTCTGATCATGAGGGTCCACAAGCAGACCATTGTTCAGTGCCTGAATTACACAATGAAACAATATATATCAAACAGTCTTGCTTCTACACTACTATACTGGTTTAATTCTTGGGAACATAAAATGAAACAATGCACGAGAGCCCTTCATCTCGGACACGAGTATCTTCAGATTTCTGGTTTACACATTACATCTTGAGTAAACTTGAGCTTTTATAATGTTGCTAGTTATTAGAGAATGTGATGCACAGAGGAAGGGAAAATATGCAGAGTCCATTTTTACCCGATGGATATCAACTGGACCACCGTTCTTAGTTGCCACCATAGGGAGTCCATGCGCTGCAGCCTAAAACAATCCAGACTGGAATTTCAAAACTGATTCTCCCAAAAACAACAGAAGAGGGGTATATACAACTGAAACCAACCTCGATCAGGGTAAGTCCAAAGGGCTCAATGAAAGCTGGATTTATGAAAACTCCCTGTCAAGTTTTCAAGTGCAAGCAATTCATTAAGTGGTACCATAAAGTTACCAAGTAAGTCATAAGGAGTGTCAAATTTAACAGACCTTTGTTTTGGCAGCAAGGTGGTAAATTTCTGGAACATCACTTTGCCTGTGATGTTTTGGGAAAGCCACTTGCCCATAAAGATCATATTTATCAACCAGTTTTAACACCGTCATCAACACACTAGCATTTCCAGTGGACATCTCGTCTATGTCGTCCCTGTTTCCCATAATAAGAGTCTGGTCACAAGTATGTTAGTACAGATACTGAGTGTTTTATAACATTGCCAACGCCTTAGATGTCTAATAAAATAAATTTGTCAACTTACGAGATTAGCAAGTTCTCGTAGGGGGCGGCATTCTCCGAATGCTTTCACAAGAGTGGTTAAATTCTTTTTTGGATCCGGTCTTGACAATGCGAGGATCATTGGTTTGTGTGGATTTGTCAGAAAACGCATGACCTGAAAAAGAGAAGGCTGAATAATTTACCATCACTTGACAAAATAGAGAAATTAAGCAGTTTATTATTAAAAACAGAGATGAGATACATCTGAATATATAGCAGGAACTTCTTTTGGGGATGCTACATCGTTGTTAGTTGGTATTACAAGGTCCCCATCAGCTTCAGCAATATCTTCTTGAACCACATTGCTAAAGTCCATTCCAGGAGGAATAACCTGTATAGAGTTTATACTGAAATTTTAGATAATAGAGTTCAAAACACACCAAACCTATTTTTCATCACCCAAAGCAGATTGGCCTACCCTAAAATAACAAGCCGAAGATGACATCTCCAAGTATAACTCATTTAACCTAACCTGCGTTTTTATGTGTTCTTCTTCAAAATTAAATATTCTACTGTATTATGTGAGGTTTAAGTTAAAACTTGATAAAAAAAAATTCCGTAAGAACAATTTGGTGAGGGATCGCAAATGACAAGACAACAAAGAAAGTTTCCAAATTCTCCACTTATGAAATTTCCTAAATTCGAAAAACATGCAGGGAATCAAAGAAGCTACTTCAATTACAACACTAGTTAACTGTAAAAGGTTCGGAAAAAACATGCTTACCGCCATCCTAGGCATGAAACGACCATGACAATTGACCCCACGCCTTGCACGAGCCCTCAAAACTTTCTCAAGTTTTACATCAAATCCATCATATAGGCCCCATTGTTCTTCAATCTCCTGCTTAGTGCTTGTAATAACAAGCTCTGCAGCGTCTAACGAGAGTTCTTCTGCCTCTATCCTCCTCATTATCCTGTACATCGAATTAATATCCTCTTTTGATTGCCTTCCCTGTTTAAGGAGCTGTTCTAGCTTGTTTCTACCAAGTGAGTGCCCCGTTAGAACCATTGGAACATTTAAAGCACCCGAAAGAAGAGCCGCACTATCCCCTGCATCTGCATAATGCCCGTGAATTACATATGGCCAGACGGGCTGTCCGCCACCAATTTGTTCACCCAAAGCCTTAGACATATTGAGAATATGAGCCAGCGCTCCATCTACAAATTCTTGAATATGAGGCCACAATAATTCCTTCCTAAGATACTTGTCCCGAGGACCAAAAGGTATTCTTACAATATAAGCCCCACTGCTTTCTCCAAGATCAGCACCGTCTGCATCCTCGGGGCCCGTACTAAGCATCTCTGTAGGCTCACCATAACTCCAATCCACTTCAGGTGATGAAACTTGACGGGTGAACAGATCCACCCTGTATACCCCTGGCATCTTAGCCAACGCTCTAGAGAGCTCAACTACATATTTAACCTGAATTTTTTTTATGAGGAAATTGGACCAGCATATGAGAATGAATGCCTTCAGTGAATCATTCTTATTCCGTAAAGCAAACTTACCTGACCACCAGTGTCAGAATCCCGGCCAAGCTCCATATTTTCACCACGAACCAAACCATGCAAACTGACATAGGTTAGAATTTGCGGAATGTCAAAAGACTCAATTCATGATGCCAATTCATTATTTGAGAAATGAAGCTCCTGCTCGAAAAAATGAATTGTTGTTTATATGCTAAAACGTAGAGTACCTGATGAGGACAATGTAAAGCTTCTTCTCCTTGTTACTATCAGACCATACTTCCAAATTGGCAACGTTTGGTTGGGACTTTTTCCTTGGGCTGTCAAGTGAAATCGCCTCTCCCGGAACATCTCCTTTCTCGCCTTCAGACAAATCTTCCGACATGTCCTCAGTCACATCCTTTCGTCCCTGTTCTCGTTCCCACCTCCAGGTTGCCAATCTTTGGAGATCCTCCCATTCCAGCTACCAAAAGACCAAATAATGTTCAACTAGTTATTGCTTTGCTCAACAAGAAATTAAAAACCTTCACGCCACAGAATGAAAACTTGTCGATTATTCATTTTCCTTGCGATTATGGAGAATAGACATTAAATATTGCATCAGAACTCACTAGTAGGCTAATCAAATCAAAGTCCACATGCAGAAATTGAAGAGGAAAGAGTAATCAACCCCTATCCAAATGACCATATTCTATCTTTCCTCAAACTATATGAGAGACAGAACATTTATTAACCCAATGACAAAAATCAATCAAGACAAGAGGTTAAAATAAATGAAAGCAAACCACAAAATTTAATACTCTGGCAGGAATATGAGAGGATGCATCAGCACATTATTACCCAAAAAAGCAAGAATTCAACATCTACATACAAATGTTTCACACACACAGAGAGACATATATCTTCCAATTCAATTCACCTCCACATATCAACTTTATATCTCCATTACCGGCATTATCTTTGATATCTCTTCGTCAATAATTGCATATGGCAGGGGTGTAGGGTGATGAAACCACTTTTCTCAAAATTTATAGCTGATAGTAGAACCGCAATCAAGCCCTATATCACCCAGCATCAGGTCCGGGAATCCACCCCAAGCACTAATCGTTTGGGAGCCAAACCCCTTACAATACGCTCACCCTCATGTTCAATTATGCTCCACCCCCAAGCACTATCCGTTTGACAGAAACACACGGACACGTACAAATGTATGGATATATAATATATGTATGTATGTAAAGCAAATATATATATCAAGAAAACCTGCTTCTTTTTCCGGGTAAGATGCCAAATGCGCCAGCACATGTTTTCGAGTCTTGAACTCCTTTCTTTGGTGTTTCTCGTCGCCACCACTTTGATCCATGTCCTATGAAGATCGGTCTCATCAACGCCAGTCACCACTTCTTCAACAAAATACTTTGTTGGATTGAAATGATCATTTTCTCTCAAATTCTCTGGTGTTGGCTTATTCTCCTCAATTGCTGATGCCCCACTATCCAAAATTGCCTCCAAGTACCCATTTATCCACTCATTCCCCGCCATTGAAACACAATGAAAAGAGAGAGAGAGCGAAAATTTCACATGCAAATAACAATGCGTGAGAGTGAGGATTGTGGGAGATTGAGAAGGTGGAGTGAAGAGGGAGAAGGAGTACTGGGTGACACGTGGAATACGGATCTACGGGCGCTCATTGTATCACACGTGTGATGAAGGGATGGGTCTCTCTATGTACACATATTTCAAGGTTGTCCGATTCCCAATGAGACGTGCCGATTTCTACTCCTGTCAATGTTTAGGTGGCCGACGATAGGGAGGAGAAGGTGATGACTGCATGAGGAACATGGATTTTGTTTCATTCTAGTCGTTATTTTTTGTGTACAGAAAAAGTTCCACAGATTTTTTAACAAATGCACATTTGGTAGTTTTCTGTGGACAGATGATAAAAACTAAAAAGAATTGTATTTTTAGAAAGAAATGCACACTTGGTTGTTTTCTATTGACGGACGAAAAAAAATAAAAAAAACTATGTCACACGTACAGAAGAGTTTTACAGGATTTTTTTTTACAAAATACAGTCGTCGTGATTGAACAGTTAAAAAAATAAAATAAAAAGTTACCCGCACAACAGCACCTGTAACTGTTCTGTGAACAATTCCTTGCAACAAAAAAAACAGCGTTGACACCATGTGTATGACTTGTGTCAGTAATTTTCTTGTATTCTTATTTTCTGTCTTTCTTCGGCTAATTTAAATTTTTTGAAGAATATTAGGGTTGGACTAGTAAACTTTTTACATGATGTGATTATAGGTCTTCAAGAAGTTCTGCAAGATGACTCATTGAAGTCGCAACTCATCTTGGCTCAATAAGATGGAGCCTGGATCACAATGTTGCTTTCCCTTTGTCGGTAATTGCTTCCCCTCCATTAGTTAGTACAAGTGATGATCTTTGTATCTACAATCCATTCCCAAGTTGCAAATAGAAGTGCCAAAAGCACCGCTATCACGGCACGGGGGACTGGCCTACGAAAGCCGACCACATTTCTCTAGCCCGCCTTGGAAGGTAGCGCAAGATGCGTCGAGTCTCGGGAGGACCACTTGCCCCAATAAAAAAATTAATATTATTTTTTCCTTTTCTAACAATATGTATGAATGCTTGATTATTAATATTTTCGTAAAAAATGCCTTTAATTACGAATATATTTTAAATGTCAATAATTTATTTATTTTATTATTATTATTTTTTTATAACCATGGATGTCCGGACCACTTGCGCACACTTCGACTAATCTCACGGGACCTGAAATTTACGGTCGGGTACTCACCTCAGTGGCCTGAAAGGACTCGAACTGGTGATCATTGGGGAGCAAATTCAAGACCTAACCAATTGAGCAATCCTTCAAGGTTATTATTATTATTACTTTTATTTATTTTTCAATCACATATTTTATAACTTCTATTAAAATCTGCTAATTTTTTTTTTATTTTTATCAAAATCGTTGTCAAACAATCTCTAAATAAGTTTTTACATTTTGTTCCTGTGAATATGTAAAAGAAACGTCTCATTAGCTGTGCTCGCGGGCCATGCTCAGCTCATAAGCTAAGAAAACTAGCACGATCTAACGTACACCTCTACCCGATATTTTGTAGCAACAAACACGTCATATCGACTTGTACTAACCACAATCAACCAAACTCTATCTCCTTGCCTTAAAATAGATGAAACCTTTTACACACAAGTACCTTTCGGAGCTTACATATGTGAGTTAGAAATGCTGCAATAATTCTGTGATTCGATCATGCATGTGAATGCAAACAAAGGCACAAGTCCCATTTAGACAGACATGAATAGGTGACACTTTTGTCTTTCATTACTACCTCACCCACAGTTTTCGTTCAGTAATTTCGTCGAACACATGATTGCGCAAGCATCAGACAAACACGCTTTTACTGCATTTCGTTTTAATCACTACGTCAGTCTCAAGTCAGTTAGAGGAAAGGGGCCCTATTAATGATCGGTAGGGTTCTCACCTCACATGTATGTACTTAATTCTCAGATGCTTCAATTGCATTTCGTTTTAATCACTACGTCAGTCTCAAGTCAGTTAGAGGAAAGGGGCCCTATTAATGATCAGTAGGGTTCTCACCTCACATGTATGTACTTAATTCTCAGATGCTTCAATGTTTAGCTAAGCTTATAAGTTACTCATAAGCACATTTTGTTGGGAAGTACATCAGTCGAACATGTTTGGCTAAGCTCATAGAGACGTACTTTTTCAAAAAGTTGCTTATAAGTAACTTATAAACTTAGCCAAACATGCTAGCATCTTTGATGCGAATAAAGAGAAAAATTCCATTCGCTTAGGAACTTTTCAACAAGGTGAAAAATGACCCAAGCATCTAATTTTTATTCAAAATGTCTTCTTTTCATATTTTAATTTTTAAATGTATCAGGGTAAATTATAGCAATCAATCATGCTACGTGTACAATCTTTGATGACAACATTGGTTGACAATTACACATTTGGCACAATCGCATCCATCCATTTTAAAAATTGTTAAAAACTATTTTTTATATCAATGGTCCGAATTTTGACAATATATGGTTGTCGATCATGTTTGTACAACTAGCTTTATTGTTATAACAATAGTTCCGAATCTCTGACTCTCCCAGCAATTTTATCCCTAACCTTTATTTCGTACTTTTTTTTTTTTTATCGATGGCCTTTGAATAAATAGTGGAATTCTTAATTAACAAGTTGAAAAGTGTTGTTAAAATGAAAATTCTAATAGTGAAATGTAAAAGCCATCTTCCATCATCCATCAAGCCCATCCCACCCCACCCCACTCCCAATCGAAAATATTACTACCATTTTAGTGAAGGTATCGTCGTCAATCGGTGGAATTTTTCATTATTGGAAGATTCAAACTAGATGCAACTCAAACAACTTGAAGGCATTACAAAAACTCTTAAAAGGGGCCGTTGACCTCAAAAGTTTACCTCAAAAATTTGATAATATTTTTAAAGAATTATGCTAAGTGTGCATTCCATGAATGACATTTTACTTTACATTATGTGAAGATTCAAAAAGTGTTGTACGAAAAAGTGTATTTTTTTAAAACTGTCGAATCATGAACCAACATGTGACACAATATAAAAAATGAAGTAAAACAAGTTATACATGATTGATTTTTTAAAGTTAATGGTCAAAATTTATGCTTGAATTTCGGCGGGCTTTCTTCTGGGGGTATTTTGGGGGTGTTTGGAAGTCAATTGTTTGTATAAAAGGAGTAAGATGAAGATTTCGACTGTTGTTTTGGCCGATTTATGATCGGAGATGGTGTTTTAAGCTTTCGAGAGCTTTGACCCCAAGTTTGGATATCAAATTATCACCCTTTTTTTTTTTTGTTATGCAATGACCTTATTATAGACCTTTTTAGAAGTATTTTGATCATTTTTATAAGTGGATATTCCAACGACAGGCAGTTACAATTAGGTCTCGTTTTCGGGACCTTGTTGAGGTTTTTACTTTGTGATACATATCGAGCAATTTATTGTGAGCACACATAAATTTTTAGTGCAGTGAAATCTAGGTTGATTTTTTTTTATTTTTTTTTTTATCCCTTCTACCATAGGTATAGCCCTATTGAGAACTCTTTATCTTCTTTACAAATATTCATCTTTCACTTTCTCCATACTAAGACCTCAGAGTTAAAATGGAGGAAGCCCCAAACCCATTTTTGTAGGTTTTCAACCACCAAATAAGAGCATCGCCATCGTGCTTCATCAGCAAGGAAGAACGGTGACTACACGGCTTCATCAATGCTAGTTTTTTATTCATTTTATTTTTCGAGTAAGGGACAATTAATCTTTGAGTCAGTCGATAGGAATCTTCAAAACGTTGTAATTTGAACAAATTTCAAAATTTGGAGTCCAAACTAGCATTAAACAAATATATTTTACCTGAATTTCCATCGAGGAAATTACTGAAATGACACCATTTATCGTTTCCTAAATAATTTTAATTTTTCAACATTCTTAACAAATACACCATACTTTCTTTGAAAGTGTGATCAAATCCATCTTCTCGTTTACATGAATTTCAAAGTATTTATGTAGTCAAACTAAACAATATGGACAAGAGCTGATTTTCAAGCCCATTTATTCAAGTCTCGTATGAAAATCGTAATTGATATCGTCACTATCGTCAATAAGAAATATTTAGGATTGTTACTAGGAAGTTATTCAGAAATATTGTAATAAAAAAACTATAAGAATTTGTCGTAAGATATTTGACCAAATATGATTGTTTAGTTCTAAAATTCAATAGAGTTCATGTTTCTCTAATGCTCTATTTGCTGGAGTCGCTTTGTATTTTCGTTAACAGTTTGGTGAGAGAAGTAATAAGTTTAAACGAAATGTATGAATAATTAGTAAATAATAATTATATACGTGTGATTAAGGGTGTGTTTGATAGATATTATTTTGGAAGAATGAATTTTGGAATAGTAGATTGATGGAGAATGTGTGGTTGAAAAAGAAGGAAAAGTTATTGATGTGATAGAAAATATTATTTAATTAAAAAATGTGTGGTTG
>CAIGRQ010330353.1:0-10490 GCA_903798375.1 Fraxinus sp. D2006-0159
TCGTGGCCTCCCTCATGTATTTTTTGGTTTCTTTCGTCTTGTTCACGTGTTTAGATGGGCCACTTGTAAATAAGTTGTCAACAAGACTAGTCACTGTTTGTCAAATAATGAATTTTGTATTTCTTAATTTTATTATTTGATGAAAATTAAACTATCTACATGCCTCTCAACTAGCAAGAATTTTTGTTTATGCAGATTCCATTACTATGTTGTTTAGTTTTGTCATGATTAACCAAATTGTGTTATGTCATATAGGTCCAGTCGCTGAAACCGTATATCGACTTTATTGTTATCAATGTTACTTATAATTATGCCGTCTATGTTATTTTATTTACTATTTTATGCATGATTAATTAATGGAGTCTGAGAAACAAATTCAAGTGAGGTACTAATCACAAAGGGTTGTGAATCTTGTGATATATTGTGAGATATTTACATGATTTAGAGGAGAGTAATTGATTTCGCGTATTAGAGTTTGGTTACATTTGAGTAAATTTGTAGATTCTTGTTTGTTGAAATCGTTCGTGGGGATCCACCTTAAAGATTCCACGATGGTGACTATCTTAGTATCGGTAGATTATTTCTATATAAAATCTTACATGTGAATCGTCATACTTTGATGGTGTAGAATGTGACCGAAGGAACCCCAAAATTAAGCTTAATTTTTATCTTATAATAGTTTTGAAATTCTTGTAACAGGTGAGGGTATGGAGATCTTGGAATAAATGTGTGCAAGGGTAGTAACTAGTAATAACCTAATGTAAATCGATAACTTCTTATTCATTTCACCTCCACTTCAAAATATAAATTGAATCAATTGTTACAACATTACGGAACACTTTACTTAAGGTGCGGAACACTATAATAAGGTATGAGACTAGTTGACCTTAAAAGACGCACCAACAGAATTTCGATCGCATCTCCTTCACGTAGACATCGCCATACACTGGAACGCCCCATTAGGAAGCAAATGCCATCAATCAAGAAAAAGATCTAGCAATCGTTTGCACTCCGACGATCAAGTCTACGGCTGAACAAGAGATAATATGAGTGCAAGCGGTGGAGAGGGTATTTCTCTGTTAGTTTTGTCTTGATGCCTCTCAATTGAGAGTTTATTCTCATTAAATAGGAATCGTTTCCCTAATTACACCATATACATCTTCTATCAAATCTCCTAATTACAACACTTTGCGAATTAAAGCCAAAACAGCATCTCCTAGTTACAACCCATATTCTATATTTACAACGTGAGAGAGAGAGAGAGAGAGAGAGAGAGAGAGAGAGAGAGAGAGAGATGTAATTATATACATGGTATGGTGACTAATTTGTGATACACTGACATTCCCCAAAATTGATGTTGGTCGATCAATAGAAATCAAATTGTCAACCATGAACTGATGTCGAAGGTGACAGAGAGCTTTGGTGAATATGTCAGGGGCCTGAAAATCTGTAGATATGTGAGGAAGTGTAATCACTGGTTGATCAAATATTTCTCGAATGGAGTAACATTCCACTTCAATGTGGTTGGTACACTCATAGAATATTGGATTAGGAGCAATCTGAACAGCGATTGTGTTGTTAGAATGAATGGGAGTAAGAATAACATGTGGAAAATCAAGTTGACCGAGCAAGCTTCGAAGCCACTCAATCTTAGAGCAAGCAGATCACATAGCCTGATTTCAGACTTGGTGGAAAACTTCGAAACACAATCTTGCTTCTTACTCTTCCAAGATATAAAAGCATCACCAAGAAACAGGCACCAACCCATAATAGAACGTCGAGTATCCATGCAACCAACCCAATCAGTATTAGTAAAACCAGTCAACTGTAAGGAAGTCTCAGTAGGAAATAATAAATCTCAACCAAATGTACCCTCTAGATAATGAAGAATACGCTGCACAACGGCTAGGTGAGAACGTCTAGGATCTTGCATAAACTGACTACCTTGCTAGACTACAAAAGAGATATCTGGCCTAGTAATTGTCAAATAATTTATACTCCCTAGCATTTGTCAATAGAGTGAAAGATCGGCTAAAAGTTCTCTCTCTGTTTGGCAAAGCTTCGAATTTACCTCCATAGGTTCGTGAGTCGGATGTTTGATTGAAGCCCAGAGGAACCAATAATCTCTTGTATATATTTTTGATGATGTAATAGAGTGCTTATAGAATTCTTGTAGACTTCTAGACCAAGAAAATTCTGCAATAGGCCAAGATCTTTCATGTGAAGTAAATTTCGAAGATGTTGTTGTACTTCCTCAATTATCTATAGATCAGAACATGTATTGACAATATCATCCACATATATCAGAAGAATCATAATCCCAATAGCAGTATTTCTAAGGAAGAGAGATGAATCAAATTGATTCTGGATAAAAGTAAAGTCAAGCAGAGTGTTACAAAAATTTTCAAACCATGCTCGTGGTGCCTACTTTAACCCATATAGTGATCGTTTCAACCGCCAAACCTTAGAGGAGAAATGGGTGAACAAGCCAGGATGAGGAGTGATGTATACTTCTTCTTTCAGATCTCCATGTAAAAAAAAAAAACATTCTTAACATTTATCTATCGGAGAGACCATCCATGGGATGCAGCGATGGCAATGATAGTGCGTACTATAGTCATCTTAGCCACTGGTGTAAAAGTCTCCTCATAGTCAAGGCCATGTTCTGTCTATTGCCAAGTGATATAAGACGTGCCCTATATCATTCTATGGAACCATCAGCGCATAGCTATGTATAAACCCATTTGCATCCAATTAATTTTTTCCCCATCTAGACAGCGAACAATGTCCTAAGTGTGATTATCCTAAAGATCCTAAAGTTGTTCATTCATAGCTTGCTTTCAACATGCTTGACCAGCGGCCTGAGAGTATATTTTGGGACAGGAGTGTAGTGTGTGAGAAACAATACTTATCTACAAGACGGGTGACATGATTGGAGCGTTGAAGTTCAGGCTCTAAATGACTAGGAGTGTCGAAGTTCTAAATTACTGGGAGGACAAGTGACGCAATTCTTACGTTGTGCAACATCATTCTGTTGAGGAGTATAAGAACAAGAATGTTGAGAGAGAATCCTTTTTGTTATGAGAAGGTCTTGAAAGTCTTTGCACAAATATTCCCCTCAGAGTCAGAACGCTATATTTTAATGTTAGAGGAAAATTGAGAAGCAATAAAAGTCTAAGAAATTGAGAAGATTTCAGCTTTGGAATGGAGAGAATAGACTCAAGTAAAACGACTATAATCATTAATGAACGTCACAAAATACTTATACTGAGCATAAAGAAAGAATATGGTGGACACCCTACACATCAGTATGTATAATCTTAAAGCGAGCGGATGCACAGCTACCACGATCAGGAAAAGGTAAAATTTTGCTTTTACTTAGTTTACATGTAGCACAATTAGAAGATAGAGAAATTGAATCTTTACTACCCAAATGACCATGTTTCATAAGATAATTCAAAATAGTAGAATTGGGATGTCCCAATTTCTTATGCCAAATATTGGATTTATGAGGTACGGATGTATAAAAAAATAGTATTAGGAATGGAAAACTGGAGAGGAAACAAACGTCCCACTTTAGGCCCTTCACGATCACTTTCCCCGACACTTGATCCTGCACAAAACAACTGTCATGCCCAAAATGAACTTCACGGTTATTATCCACTAATTGTCCAACAGATATGAAACCCGTAGATAAATCAAGAGATATAAGCACATTGTTAAATGATTGCCCCCAAATTCCCAACTCTAGTTATTGGTAACGTACTACCATTGGCTATTTCTATGTGTTGCTTACCTTCATACTTTCAAATATCAAGTAAGCTATCCGTATTTTTAGTCATATGATTTGAGCGGTAAAATAAACCACCCAAGAAGATGAGAGTAGGTTTCGCTTACCTTGTAGTCCTAAGGTAGAAAAGGTGGATCCCCAGCTGGGGTTGACTGAACATTATCTTGGAAAGCCTAATCTTGGCGATTCTGAGGTCACACGTGACAGTCCTTAATAATGTTTCCCTCATTCTTGCAATAATTGCAAAATTTCTTGCTACAATTCTTGGCAATATGGCCAAACTCCTTGCAGCTATAGCACTGCGGTTGAGATTTAGATTTTCCTTGTCATTTGGCAGCATATGCAACATTAATAATTTTTAAGGACATATTTGATTGTGTCATCCCCACTTGTGTAGCAAGACGTTGTTTTTCACGTAACAATTATCCTAGGCAGATATTATAAACATCTTGAATTGAAACTCCCATATAGAGTAATTTTTGCCATTAAAACGAACAATATTATTTTCCATCGACATTATAATTACAAGAATCCCAAAAATAATTCAGTAAATTATTTTATAAAACAATAGCAGCCCAACAACCCACCATGATCGCTAATAGTGGCCAAGAAAGTTAAATCAAGTTATAACAATACAACAGTCCAACAACCAACAATAGTCCAAAGCAACAATAATTGCCCAAAATATCACCCAAACAGCAAGACCAACAGCAAGCTAAAATATCAAAGACTTCATAGCCCTAAGCAATAATAAAAGTCTAAAATAACACCCCAACAGAGGAACAAAGCTATCAAAAAATCAACCCTACCAAATTTGCTACTTATCTTCTGAAGAAGACCCAAAACCAAAAGAAACTAGAATTTCGAACGACGAATCCAGTAGCCAAATTAAATCGGTAATATTAGAATTCGGAAAATTGGTCATATTAATTCTGGACTAGAACAGAAAAACCTAGAAATTGACTAAGAAACTGTAGAATCAAAGGTAGCTCTAATACCACATCAGTTTTGTCTCGATGACTCGATGCCTCTCAATCGAGAGTTTCTTCTCATCAAATAGGAATTGTTTCCATAATTATAGCCTATGCGTCTTCTATCAAATCTCCTAATTAAAGCCAAAACATCATCTCCTAATTATAACACATATTCTATATATATATAACGTAAAAAAATGAATGTTATTATATAAATAGTATGGTAACTAATTTGTGATGCACTGACATTGGCTAAGGTTTTTTAACATTTGGGCGTGAATTGGATCACATATATATAGAGAAATGGAAATGGATCAGGTCAGTTAATGGGTCGAGTAAAGTTTGGGCCCAAAAGATGTTTCTTGATTTAACAAGCTCAATCCAATTAAATAATTGATGTTGAGTTAACCAATGCAGGACCCTTTCCGTCACGTGCATACCACGTAATTTAAAAATGTTATAATAGTCACACAAGTTTGAGTCGTATATTCATGTGTTGGTCAGACTTAGAAATATAAATAATCAAGTAGGTGAAGTTTTATAGATTGCCTCAAAAATATGAGCAGCCACAATAAGTGATGACTTACGAACTACCTCAAAAATATGCATCAATCCTAAATAGGTAAGTACTTACAAATTGCCTCGAGAATATTTTTGTGAGCCTAAATAAGTGAGGGCTTATAGAAGCTTCAAAAGATAGATATCGCATATAATTTATCAAAATTTCGACAGCATTCCTTCTGTAGTATAGACTAAACCATCTTGTAATATACCATAATATTTCCACTGCACAAAATAAATTAGGGTCCACTTGTCCTTTCAAATAAGTTAAAATGATAATCAGATCAAACTTGCTAGTGTGAAGCAAGTAACATGATATTTGTAAAATGATAATGTAGATAATATGGCATATGTACTGACAATAATAAAAATAGTGTTATGACATACTAAAAATGATGTGGCATGCGTGTTGGCAGCAATATTATAATGCATATGTTAACATTAATAATGTAATGATACTAAGATATTAGTATCACAATACGTTAACCTTAAAGATGCGCCAACAAAATCTCGATTGTCTCCCATTCACATAGACGTCATCTGCACACCAGAACATCATGTTAGGAGGCAACGGCTACCGATTGAGAAGAAAGTTCGACGATCATTTGCACTTGATGGTAAAGCCAATGGTCAGACAAGAGATAATATGAATGCAAGAGGGGTAGAGGGAATTTGGCTACGTTGGGTGTGAAATGGATCGCATATATATATGGGGAAATTGAAATGGGCCGAGTCAAGTCCAGGCCAAAAAAAGATGTTTCTTGATTTACTATGTCTAATCCTATTAAATAATTGATGTTGAGTTGGTCAATGTGGGACCCTCTTCGTCACGCGCTTGCCACGTAATTTATGGATATGACAAGATTTGTATAGGGACTTAGCCAAAAGATGAAGATGTTCATATCACAACTTCTCTTCGGACAAATCATAGCATCTTGATTAAAAAAACTATAACTCATGACAAATCATAATTTCTTTAATTAAAAACTATCTTAACATAAGAGAGACGTCTTCAAAATAAGTCTCTGTAGGATTTCCTCAAAAGATGAGATAGAATATTACTAACTAAACATGTGATTTGTTAGTCTTACTCAAGAAATAAAAAGTTTTGTCTTCAAATGTTCGTAGTTTGGGCATCGTTATGGTTCACATATTCATAAGCCCTCTGATCTTTATAAATCCTAGGTCTTCAAGGATAGCAAGACCAAACATTCATCTTGGCAGGGGCGGACCCAGCACTCAGCAAGCCATACATCCGTCGAGAACTTTTTTTTTTTTTTTACAATAGATAATTTTTTTAGTTTATATAACCGTTATTTCATTTTATTTTCAAACGCCTCCTTCAGTTGAGTTGATTAGAGTTTGCAATTCTTATGAGATGTCTTCGGTTCGATTCTCTAGTTTGCAATTCATATATTTTTAGGTTTCCAATTTTTACCATTTTACGATTTTTACCAAAATTAATAGCAATATGGATGGGGGAGTCAAATTCTTGACTATCCTTAAAGACTATTTGAATCCTTACCATTAGGGCACTTGCTGAGTTTGATATTATTGTTAATATAATAATATATATTAAGTTTTAAATGTTAATAAACGATATCGTCATTACGATCGTTGATTGTCGACATTGATCGGTGAACGTCCACCCGGACTCAACTTCAATGCTGGGTCCGTTCCTACATCTGGGTGACCAAGTGGTATTCCCACTCATTAGAAGACGACCACTTCTACCAACATCCTTGCTTTAATTCTTACACGAGTTATAAAAAGACTATGAACATTGACATCTAATTAATAAAGTACGAAGCAAGCATCATATACAAGAGATGACATAATTGAAGCATTAATCGTGACATGCATGCATGCACTTCTTTTTATCTTTATTAGGGCCTTTCCCATAGATCATGTTAGTACAGTGTAGTAGTGGCAATGGGCTCGAGCTAGGGCTCATAGCTCGCTTGGCATGAGCTTGGCTCGTTCCTCGAGGGCCAAGCTCAGCTCAGCCTTAGAGCTCATGGCTCGTAGGTCGAGCCGAGCTTGGCCTATGAGCTCCCAATTTATTTATTTATGTAGATAAAACGCTTCTCCTTTATCGAAATTTGGGGCTACCTACTTAAATTTTGAGTAGGCCGAGATAAAAATTGTATAAGAACAACTTGTTACATGTACAGTTTTTTTAAAAAATTAAAAAATAGTATTATATAATAACAAATTTTATTAATATGGTTAAATTAAATATCATTTACCTAACAACGTGCAATTTCGACATATTTATCTTGCAATCGAAAATGAGCGTCTTATCAATCTTTTATGCACATTAATGCTTTCGAACTATCTTCTTTCAATCGATTTCTGACCTCAGACAGAACCCTCTTACTTGTACTAAAAGAATATTCCAAAGTTACAGTGTTAAAAGGGGGTGTTAGTAAGTCTTTTGCAATCACAAAAACCATTGGTCATCATTGTTCATACTTTCGCTAGAAGTCAATTACTTATTTTGAACTTTTTTTAGTCGATGGCATATGATGATTAAAGTAATCAAATAATTCTGTAGGCAATGCATTTGGACTTGCGTTCGATGTTTGATTACATGCGATAGACATACTACTACTAAAAGGACATATTGCATCATATCTATATGTATTAATCAAGATTAGAGGAAGGGGTAGGTGTAGGGGGTGCCTGACTAATATTTGCATTCATTCATTGTGCATATAATTCATACATTTTGTAAAAAGTTTGTTCTAAATTTAGTGATATGTGTATTAAAGTTAAAGATTTTGAAATCCGATCAATTATATATTTATTACCAGATAAATTATATCAGGATCCATGATGCATGCCAAAGAAAATAACACAAACATGTCTTCCCAATCTTTTCTAAACTTTAATTGCGAAAAAAGTATAATTTCAATAAAATCGGTTTGTATTTATGAAAAGCCCTTGTGATGATATAAAGACGTTCAAGTACCATACAACTAGTGAAAAAGTATACTCTAGATAAATTATTTTTAGAGTCATAAAAACTTGTCAATTTTTTTTTTTTTTTAAAGGCTAAAACTCAATTAGACTCATTCAAAATCATCGTCATTTTTAATATGCCTATTGTTATGAAATCCAGTTATTAAATGTCCAAATCCGTTGCATGATTTTAATAATAAATAAGTCGAGTTCCATCTATGTCATATATCACTAACAAATGTTTTTCTATTCATCACTCCAAATTCGGCACAAAATTCCTCGAATGCTTCTTTTCTACAAGGTGAAATCGTGATATATTAGTGTATCCATAATTCTTTGAATTTCATTATTAATATGTTTCAAATCATCTTGCACAATTAAATAAAAAATATAACACACACACAACAACAAATAAGAAATAACTAACCTGAAATCGGGCTGCAGTACCCTACACAATTTATCGATAACTGGCTTATTAACACTAGTGTTGTCAAATGTAACAAAACGAATTTTACTATCGCAAGGATATTCTCTAATAATACTCATAATGGCGTTTAATATATTGTTAGTATTGTGAGAGAAATTAATTATTTTAAAAACAATAATTTTTTATGCATGCAACAAAATGGGTCAATGTAATGAGTAGTTGCAGCTATAAAACCTATTTTATTAATCAATTTCCATAAATTCGAATTTAAAGATATAATGCTATCATATTTTTGCAAATCAGTAATCAATTGTTAAGGAAATATTCTATTGTATCAGAATGAAGAGTGTTTCTACTTACCACGACGTATATCGGTTAAAGAAATTATTTCATGTATGTGACAAAATATTGGTTGTCCAATATTGCTAGAGGCAACTCAGCACCAGCAACTAACTTCACCAATCTCATTCAAGTGTTTTCTTCCGAATACATCCACGTGCAAAGTGTCGTAGAAGCAGAACTGCAATTGGACTGTCAAATTGTAGTTGCGTTTGAGAGGCGCCTACAAACCCATGTTTAGTCACACATACTTAAAGTATGGGTGGTACCAATGCCCTTTTGTCATGCCAATCAATCAAATATATACACTTAAATGATGTGTTTTAAATGGTGATATGATAGGAAATATGTAGTTAAAAGGTAATGGAAGGTTATTGATGTGATGGAAAATATTAATTGGTTGTGGGTTGAAACCATTTTGATTGGTTCTTTGGTAGAGAAGATAACGTGAAACTGAGTTCTAAAATAGTTGATTTGAAGATTTTGGAGAGATCTTTCGTAATAATTGGTATTAGAGCTTCAAGGCGGTGGATTTGGCTAAAAATCCAACCAAAAAACCAGCAAAATCGAAGCAGAAAGCAAATTAGTAAAACTATCCAAAAACTATTGAAAAAGCAAAGTTGTTTGCTTGATTTCCGATCGGACCACTAACCTTGTGAACAAAGGAAGACCACATAATCAAGTTAGGCTAGCTCGCTTGTTTAGTTACTGGAGGAACTCTTGTGGAGCTTTATGGATGAGCCCATTGTCGTTTGCGATCTTCAAAATGAGTGGTAGCAAGATTGTTGCCTAGAGTGTCACAAATCAAGGTATCATGTCCAAGCTTTTTCAAAAACATGAAGGGGAAAGCTTAGTAAAGTGTTAGAGAAGTAATATTAATGTCTGAGATCGAACATAGATTTCTTGTACTAAAATATATTCATATGGAGATTCTATCCATTAAAACATTCTTCAATGGAACTTCAATTGTAATTGGCCGTTACCAAGAAGCCAGTATTCTTTCTTGGTAGGGTAGGAATATAATGCTTGACTCACTAATTTATGTGTTTGCATGCTAGATATCCAATAAAACATAGTAAAATATGTTGAAATTTGGTTAAAATGAGACGAAAATCGCTTAAGTATAAAATCATAAAAAATTGTCTTTATGTCAACTTCGACCAAATCTTTGAACTTGATCCGACAGTCAAATTATGAAAATAAATACACTAACTTGTTCTACTCGTCAAGTAAATGATCGTAGTATATTAGGAATCTCAAAACAAATTTCGAATGAATAAAAAATTGTGGTTCAAAATTGAAATTAAAAAATATAATTTCAGCACCTAATACCGCCACTCGAGTAGGCGAGTGGCCTAGAGGGTTGCAACTCTTGATGAAAGATGCTGAGTTTTGCAGCCAAGGGCGGACCCATGAAGGGCCCAGCAGGGGCGGC
>CAIGRQ010330514.1:0-11371 GCA_903798375.1 Fraxinus sp. D2006-0159
ACTGTTGGCGTCTTAATATTACTTCATTGTCCATTAGTGTAGATGAAAGAAAGTTTGCTGGCTTTATAGAACGGAGATTTTCAGTAACCCATTTCCCATAAGGATTTGACAGTGCAACTCGCTTTTTGACCTCTGTATTCTCATACACCTGCATAAAATAATGAACAATTTACTAATTTATTATGAAAAGAATAAGATGTATTATAAATCATAAGCTCTTTAATATTCAAAATCCAAATCTAACATGAATAGCAATGTATGATTCAAATATTTAACCTCATTGAAGCCTAGACATACATTATAAAATGTGTGTTTCTTCGTAAATTTGTAACGCCATCTAAACTTCCTGAAAATATATTGACTTCGGGATATTGGATTGACAATTTAAATAATATTTGTTAAAATGTAGCGAATCATAGAAAGATACAGAAGATACATCTGAAAAGTCAACATAGTAATTCAATGCAAAGACAATAAAAGGTCCATTGTTCCATATCGTTAACAGAGTCGTCAATGCCAAAAATTTAATCCCAAAGGAATAAAAAATAATGTTAGATCTCTGCACAAACCTGACCACTGGGTAGATCGACAGTTATCATCATTCCAGGACCTAACCGTCCTTTCATTATGATTTTGGAATCATCCGTTGGTAGGACGCCAACCTAGAAAAGAACAAGATAATTTATAATTAGGATATCATTTTATGTATGAATGTAAGCATAATTAAGAAGAAAAACTACTCATAATTTGATGAGTAGTTTTCTGACTAAGCAGTTCAAGAAAGATAATAATATTACAGATATTTTACTGAATAATTCTTCCACACCAGACAAGCCCAAAGTCAACATTATTCATAATAAGGGCATTCGGCCATCCACACTATCAGAGTTTAGTGTGCTTTCTATAAAAGTTAAAACCTAGAGAAGGGACTGAAACAGATATAGAAATAGACATACCTCAGATGCAACATAGACAACATTGTCTACTGTCCGCCAATATCTAGCAGGGCGAAGTCCATTACGGTCCAGACAAGCTCCAACTGTTTTCCCATCACTGTCAAAAATGACGGAAAATAAGATAAGGATGTGACTATGAGGGAAGAGAGAGAGAGAGAGGTTGTTGTGTTATACTTGACTAATTGTAGAAATGCTGGCAAATGATGCAGTCAGAATCTGCTCACATATTGATATCAGCATGCATCCAAACTCTCTTAACGAAGTTTTATTTTAGATAATGAACCGTAATTCATTGAACAGTATTATCTTTTTCTTTGGGGTTTTAAACCATTTATTCAATCCTCGAAATGGAATTTTGAAAAAAAAATAAAATAAAAAACCATTGGATCTAAAGTAACACGTAGAAATTCAAAATGTTTGTGATTAATAACTTTACGAAAATGATTTAAGCATAAAACTAATAGATCCAAGAAAAAAAAATTCACTTAGCGTTTCAGAACTCAAAAATCAAGGATATAACTTAACAACAATTAGGTAACTAAACAGATGACAACAAATAACACCCAACAGAGAGCTGAAACTCCTTTAAATCTAAAATAAAAACCACAACAAACCACGCCCTCTGGGTGGCCAAGATTCACAATTTAGACTACTCACCCCACACTTAATCTTGACAATGAACTCCTGAGCACCTCATATAGGACAAAAAATATGGTAAATTTACCTCTTATTAAGAGCAGAAATTGGCCATCTTCCCTATGAGACACTCTACACCTGTTCGGACTTGAATGAGTTTCCGATATAAGATCATATTACTTCTCGTGGAGATCATTCCAGGAAACAGGGTTCACTTTGTGCATCTGGTTATTGGTAAAAGCACTAGTTTGACACTGCTTGCATTGAAAATCTTACGGGGCGGTAGACGTACATGTGTGTTGTGAAGGCTAAATATAAATAAACATGTCCACTCTCTTAAAGCTTAAGGTTTTAGATGAAGAGGTTTAATGTGGTATCTAAGTAGGGTTAACTATATGAAGATTGTGCATGTAATCGGGCTTTGATCAGAAATGAATCTGGACTGCACGAGGGGTCATGTTGAAGGCTATTTTAAATAAGTAAACCTATCCTCGCTCTAGTAGCTTAAGCTTTCCGATGAGGTGGACCATAAAATAAACATTTTGCTTTCAATTTCCCCATCTTCATCTCCTCACATCAAGTCCACTCTCTTCCAACTTCGAAGTCTCCAATCTACTGCCATCATACATTGTGTCCATCTCACGCATTCATGAACAATAATTTTTGATTGCATCAATTCACTCACAGCTCACTTGTCAGAAATATTTCTGCCTCATCCATATAAGAAGATCAAAACCACAGTTTTCCGTAAAAATCCCAGCACCTCCAGCAACAGACACTTATCCTTCTGATACTGCTATCAATTATCATCTGAACTCAAAGTTTTCATTTCAATTTTTTTGACACAAACTTACACCCAAAATCTTAACAGTTCCATTTTTCCAAATACTGACCCGCTTCCTAGGTCTTGACTAAATCCTCATAATTGCTGAACTCAGTAAGCTTAAGAGTAGAGAATGCTTGACGTATGATAGAAAAGAATAATAAAACTTACATAAAATGCCAGCAATATTTGCTATATGTCAATATTTTTCAACCGTACCACCAGGTGACAATCATAACTGTTAATGCATCATAACTTTTTTACATTGTCATTTCTATGGTAAATCTCCCAATATATCATAACATGAAAAATAGAGCCATAGGTTACATCAGTTTAGTCTACTATGCAACCCTTGTGTCTCAACATGTGAGTGTTTAGTGATCCAATCTCGAGAACTCAGGCGCAATTTAGTAAATTAGCAACCCATTTGCAATTGGAATTCTCATCAATACATGTATTGAAATGCATGAAGAAGTTGATGGAGTGTTTAATTATACATTATCTATAGTGCTAATTGACTCTCCGACAAGGCTTGGAATTTTATTACACGTTATTATAATGGAAAGGTTAGCCAATCATCAAACATATCAAATAAATATAATTCTTGAGGTTACATAAAACCATTTCCCAGACATTAAAGATTTGAAAATGTAACTAACGAAATTGCAAAAATAATAAACATCTTCATCCAAAAAGCAATACAGCGTTCTTTACTCTAATGGATATGGAGAGAATCAATTTACGAAAACCATCCCTTATGGGAATATAGCGATATTATATATAGTAGATTCATATCACAGCTATTTGTTATCTGCAGCAAGCACCATTAAGTGGTCAAAAAATCTGTCGGAAAGTCATCATTTCTGAAAAGGGTGCTTTTCAGGAATACTGATAGCTTCACAAGCTTAACCACCAACTTCTAAAAGTGTAGAGTTGAAAGGATAGTGAAATGATTGTTGAATCAATAAATACACTCCTTGAACCTCGTCCTCTGCTTAAGAAGCATAAGCAATATGCGAGGGATAAAAAATATAAAAAAGGCTCGCACCAAGTATAGGCAAGTCATTCCCCATCTAGGCTGACTGAAAATCGTTATTAAGGTGCACGTGGGAAAGTATTTAAAGCGTGACTTCAAAGCCAATGAAAGAAACGAGCATAAGCTAATGAATAAAACATGAACTATAATAGAATCAGATATAAGTCAGTCAATAAGAGATCGCCATCTATCATTTTCCTAAACGATCGAATTGCCCCAGAGCCTCGAGGAAAATACTCACATGAAAGAGAAAGAAACCATGCACAATTCAAATATCTCCCTCCCAAATAGCCATTTCTTCTCTTGCTCCGATTTGAGGATCAAAATTACTGAGTTTAGGAGGCGAAAATCTTGACTAGGTGAAAGGAATTTGTCGATCTGATTTTTATTATCAACAATGACATAACTACTTAATAAACCTCAAACGATAAAAGCTGCATTTCAACCGTCACCTGAATAAAAGTAAAGCAGGTCCATCCCAAGACTCCATTTGACCTTTGTAGTAATCATAAAAATCAACAATCTGACAAGAAAGAAGAATGAGTCATGTCTACCGGTTCCAGGACATGAGAAGGATGTTTTAAAATATATATATATATATATATATAAATAAATAATAATAATAATAAATCACATACTAGATTCATGAATTAATCTATTAGTTCGAGGAGGTGCAGCATTGAAGTCAGGTAAAACAATACGGTCAGTCCCAATCAGGTAAAGAATTACTGTCAATAAAGTAAGATTTTATACTGAAATCCCACAAGTGAAAAAGAGGTTACTTCTAAAAGACATCAACATGCTTTCGGTGACAAACTTAAGCTGCACCGGTACAGACAAACTTTATCAAAAGCATTTATAAAGATGTCAAAGAAATATAATAATACCTCAGGGTATTTGATCATCAATGTCGGATGATTTTTGTATGCCTCTGGGACAAGAAGCATCAGAGCCTCCTCAGGAGTGCGACCACTTCTTATTAACAACTGCATCAAACATACATGTCAAACTAATTGGCCTCTCAAAAAACAATGCAATACCTAAAGAAATAAACCAAAAATATAGTAAAATTCTTTCTGTAAATACTAAAGAGATATGTAAGATTCAATAAATCAATATACATTCAACTCATGTATTCGGTAATGTTATTCATCCATACAATCTACCCCCATTATCCTATGACTAGTCACATGATGGAAAAAGTGTATATCTTTTTTCTTATAAAATACTAAAGTAAAAAACAATCTGGCAAAAGTGTATATCTTTTTCTTATAAAATACTAAAGTAAAAAACAATCTTATTTCTAACATATTTGCTGATGACACTGTCTCCCAGATTCACTTTAGACTTTCTATACTTATCGTTTCCAATTTAAAGTCATGTCAATATTTTTAAGGATAACCTAAGATTTATGTGATTATAAAAGCAGTTGGGCATACTTCAGCAGCACTATCAAGATTTGCAGAGTCAGACGCCTTGGGATTTCCAAAAGGGCGGATTTCATTTTCACGACCACGCCAAACAGGAGACTTTAGTGATGCCTCCCTAGATTGCATCCAGTTCAAGTTACCCTGCATAAAGATTTCACTTAATACAATGAAAAATCTGGTAAAAAACCACACATATCATCACTTTGGAAAATCTTACCTGAATAGTGTTGATCTCTCCATTATGACCAAGGAACCTCATCGGTTGAGCTAGTGGCCATCTAGGACTTGTATTTGTACTGTATCTTCGGTGGTAAATAGCAAAAGCAGATTTATAAAGCTCACTTTGAAGATCAAAATAAAATAAACTGAGAACCTTGGAACGAAGCATTCCCTTGTAAACAATAGTTTGATTGGATAATGAGCAAAAATAAAGATCATTTCCCCAAGTTTCCGTACTTGCCGCTCTTTCAATCAATTTCCGACAAACGTACAGCTCTCTTTCAATGTCATCAATATTTTCTTCTTTAGAAATTTGGACAAAAACCTGCTGTATGTTCGGCATGGTTTCTCTGGCATTATGGCCTACTATAGAAGTATTTACAGGTACAGACCTCCATCCGAGCACTTCAAGGCCCTCTTGTTTAAATATATTCGAAATAACTGCATATGCAGCTAAAAATCAGTAGACAGATTGTGACCTCAAGTAGAAAAAAGATCATCAGGATTCAATGCTCGAGTTATAAGGACATAAATAGATTAATTCCACAAATTTCAGAAGCATTTTGAACTAATAAAGTGCTTCCACATATAAAAGTTGCTCCTTCCAACTCCTAAACTAAGTGTGATTCCATTACTCCTTTTCCTGGAACATCATTAAATGTGTTATTTGTCCTAACTTCATAAGTGTAATGAAAACTGCGAAGCAAAAGAAACCCCATGCTTTTTACCGTAACAGAAAATGGGACGAACACAGAGAAGAAAGGAAAGAAAAGATATTAGTCTAAGAAATTATACAGGTTTCTCTCTTTAGTGAACACACAAAACAGGGCATGCCTGATAACTTGGCACAATCAATGGAAATCCCAAGAGATCACACATCCTCATTGTAGATAGGCAAACCAGAATAACTAAACACAAATAACAAAAATAGTAAATGGAAAAACAATTTTTAAACCCAGAAAGGACAAGAAAAGTTGCCTGTGACAACATAGGTGCAAATTTCAAGACAAATTCCAATTTCATCAGCTGACCTTCTCCTGTGGTCCATAAAATTCATGCCATCTCTTTAGCAATCAAATTTCCTTCTCTAAACATGTTTAGAGAAAATTTAAATACATAAATATGGCCTCTCTATGAGGTGGTTAAACATATTATCTTATTAGAAAGAGGTCTGAGTTTAAAACTCTCCGCTTCACATATGGGAAAACATGAGAACAAATAAAAACTTGTACACGTATATTAATTGGAATTCAAGCTGCAAATCAATTGACCTGTTCTAGCTTCTCTATTCAGGTTATCATCCATGGGAAGAAACAGCATTCCAACACTGGTGTGCAATCGGTCAAAAGCACCTATGCCTTGTTCATTGGCCCAGTTGTCAAAAAGCTCCCAAGGAATTGAAGTCATCAGTCCAGAACCATCACCTGAATCGTTATCTGCTCCACAACCCCCACGATGTTCCATGCAGCCAAGAGCAGTAAGAGCATCCTTAACAATTTCATGTGATGCTTTGTTATCCAAATTGGCAATAAAGCCAACTCCACATGCCCCTCTCTCGGACAGTATGTCCTCTAAGTTCACAACCTAAAAGTATAAACCAATACACAGGGATAAATAGAAGCTTATGAAGCCTTGATATAACAAGGACGATCCTCAAAATCTATTAACCTCAAATGCAATATAATTGGAAAAATAATTCTACATCTTTATATTCTATAATCATAAAACAGAATATGTTTGTGAGCTGCAATGTTTCCCCCTTAGATAAGTTGATGGCATATTGTGACAAAATATAACGCTTTTGCATCACACTTTCGAGAAAAACAAAAGGCAAATTTAATAGAGGGAAGGTGAAACAAAATGAAAGAATAAAAGAATAAACAAAAAAAAAAGTGTTTAAAGAAAAGGAGCATTTTACCAATGAAATGCAAATATTACAAACAAGAGGTTATGAACTTTAAAATGTAACAATGCCCAACAAATACAAACAGGAGGTTGAGGAAACCTTAGCAGGGCACTTATCAGAAACTTAAAATATATTTGGCCAAGAAAGAAATGAGATGTTTACATAAAACACTAAGCTACCTTCAGAAGCATTACTTGGAGTGGGGCTGCAATGCAACCCCAAGATAACAAATAAATACTGAAAATACGAATTTCAACTCGTGCATTACAACATCAACAAACTAAGCCATTATTTCTAATAATTTGGCTTTCGCCATCATGTGTGGCCATGTTCATCTTGTTCCAGTCTACTAATCCCTCTTTAGCCATTTCTACTAGCATTGTACTACTGTTGTAAATGAGAGATTCTTTAGGTCTGCCAAGATGTGTAGCAGCCACATGAGTCGTCCTTCCTTTATTTATCCTCGCCTCACTCCACTTCTACATGTTAGCGTATATTCTCATTTCATATCGACATTCCTCTCAAAATCCTCATTCCACTACATTCATCTTGTAGATGTTTTGATATATAACGTCTCAACACTCAGTTTTATAAAGCATGTGTAGACTAATGACTCTTGTAAAATTTCTTTTTAACCTTATAGAGATCTTCCGATCACATAAAACCTAACATGCATTTCATGTAATCCTTTCTAATTCTATGTGTACATTCTCTTCAAGTTTTACTTGTAATAATCAAATCTAAATACCTAAACGTATCATTTATGTGATAATAGGAATCCCGACTACGTCTACTTTACTTACAGGCTCAAAAATCTTTGCATGTGAGAACATCTATAACTGTTTGACAAACATTCCTGTTTCCTTTTCAACAAGTAAATTTTGACAAAAATGAATACAAATCTTTGCTTTCGGAAAGTATCACTCAAAGTCTGGCAAACTCTAACTATTATGTACAAAAACTTGTATCACCAAACATTAAACCATTCACAAAATTGTATAAAAACAACCAATATTTTCCAACAGTTGAAACAAGCCAGATATCCAAAAATATACAAACAGCATGCACCTTAATTCATAAGTGATCCATTAGTCTTTACAATTAAATTACAACCAACCTTGCCCAACACAAACACACACTCCACCACCACTGAATTACAAAATGAAACATAGTACTTATCGGAATAACTTTCACACTTCAGATAACCATTTTAATTGCGGGAAACATTTAAGCCTTGACATATAGAAAAGCATATACATTCAAGCAGGCACGCCTATCCACAGAGAGGGAGAATTGAAGTCAACCTCAGATATCATTAGAATAATTCACAGCATAATATTAACCAAAAAAGGGGAAAGAAATACTAATCAGATTAACTCCATTGCAGTAATATCAATGACAAGTATAAACTCCAATCGACATAAAAAAAATAATTAATACACAAACAGAAAGTGTCTATTGAGATTTGAAGTCTACCCACCTTGGGTTTAAGATCAGACGACTGTTGTGAGGCACTATTAACCCGTTCAAGATCAAGAACAGATTTAATAGAAGATGCCCAGTTTTTCCTTGACCCAATTAAAGTCCTTTGAATTGTACTACCATTTACACTAATTCTCCTGCGAGTACTCGAACAAGCCTTCTTCGACTTTTTCCCACTACATAGCCCAACAAAATCAACAAAAACCAAGTCTTTACTGCTGCCAACACCATTCCCAGCAAATAATTTCACAGACTGCACAACCTGACACACTGATTGTACAGACATCGTTCATCAACCTTCCCTTAAACACACAACCACTTATTATTTCACTGTATAATCTATAAGCAATGGGTGCGGAAAGTGAAGTGGTACTATTTCAGAGAAGGTGTAGAATGTGTGGAAATGGGGATATAAAGATTTGGAGATTAAAAAAAATGAAAAAAAGAAACGATTTGCAGCCACCCGCCACCTACTTAATTTCTTGGCATTATTTTCGACCCTGCTAAAGATTTTTTTTTATTTTTTTCCTCCCTTTTTCCGATGGATTTTTTGTGTTTCTGGTTCAGTGGTTTGTCTGTATATGTATAAACTGTATGAAAGTGTGTGTGACCATATGTAGCAACCAATAGCCATTTTGTGTGTTTCTTGATAATTTGGGATAATTTTGTCTTCATTATAATGTCATCAAGCGATTGCAAAGATTAAAGCAATCTAGGATACTAATACATGAATCTTTAATTAAAAATGGACACTGAAATAATTACGATTAAAAGATAGTAAAAATTTAGTGTGATAATCTGTCAAACGAATGAAAATTATCGTCATTTAACTAGCATCCTTCACTAATCATGTTAAAATTGTTGACTTTGATATGAAACTCTTTGAAATTGAAACATGGTGAAGGACTAATGTAATCGACTATGTAATTGAGATAATTGAGAACTTGCCTAACAAGAAAAGAAATTAAAATTAACTACCGAGTACTCGACCTATAAAGAAATCCTATTTAGCCTCTGTTTGAGCCAAATTATTGTAGAATGAGAATGAAAAATATGGTCATTATTGGAGCCCACACAAGAAATAGAAAATTTAAATTTAAATCTTGATATGATGAATAACGATCATATTTTTCATTTNCTCGACCTATAAAGAAATCCTATTTAGCCTCTGTTTGAGCCAAATTATTGTAGAATGAGAATGAAAAATATGGTCATTATTGGAGCCCACACAAGAAATAGAAAATTTAAATTTAAATGTTGATATGATAGATAACTGTCATTTTTTTTTTTAAATGAAATAATAATGTAGATGAAACGGGACGGTAGCATTATATTATTTAACAGACCAAGTAAATTAATAATTCAAAATTAAGCAATTACCTGTATTTTGCATGAAGCCTGTAAGCATATGTCATGCTTACGTAATACTGAAAGCAAAATTTAAGATTCAATTGATATGGAAGTTGATACTTTGATGGATAAGTCTGACTTTGTCATTCCATTGACTTACTGGCAAATGCCAGCTTCACCAAATGATTTCCCTTTGAAAGATCGAGAGATGACCTGTAACAGCCGGTATTTGAGAAAAGATGAAAGATAGATCCGGTGATGATCCGACAGGTGATTTTGATTAATTTTGATTTTTTTAATTACAATGTTCAATGACATTGATATGAAAAGTACAATTATAATTTTAAAAAATCTCAAGTGGAATTTTAAGAGATTAGGCTGCCACGCGTCGACTATCGTTTTGTTAAAATTAGAGGTGTAAACATAATCGTCCAACTACTAAGTTTGAGACAACAACTTGGTCTTTGTTTTAGCTCGATCCACATAAGCCGACTAATGTAGACTTTTTTTTTTAATACCTGGACACCTTCGACGACTAATTCTGGGATCTACGCCTTGGCCCCTCAAGACCCAAATCAGGTAAATCGCGGAATGTGTTTTAAAATGGCCAGGGTCCAGAGCCCCACACTGATCTGTCAAAGTGTCGAACGAGTCAACACATGTTGTACCTTACCTTCCCGAAGAGCTCCTGCCTTCCAGGATAAATCATATTCCAGGAGATGGCATGCTTTCCAAGAGCCCTATGAGTCGAACCCGCGACCTCTGAACTGCCATCAACTAAGAGCTCCGTCCTTTATCAGTTGGGATGTGCCCCGAGTGGCTAATGTAGACTTTTCTTCTTTAGATTACAAGTCGTTCTTGTTGGTCATACTCATGTTGTGCTTTCTTGAATGAGTTTATGTTAACCTACAGAATTTAGTCCTTATTTGATGCATGCTAAAATATTCGTTCTCATTCTTCTACTCATTGTTAATCACACATTTTTCAATAAAATAATATTTTTTATCATATCAATAATTTTTCCTTCTTTTTCAACCACACATTATCTATGAATCTACTATTTCAGAATACATTCTTCCAAAATATGGCTCAAACACACCCTTAAATTAAATTGATTGAATTTGTGCATCCCGTCAATGATGCTTAGCATAAAATAAACAAGTTATTTGTCAGTTTGATATTATTTACATAAGCAATAAGAATATTGAAATCACAACCCATGACATATCACACTTTTACTTATTGTCATCTAATTATTTATCTTCATTTATTCATCGATTGTCTTTTTAATATTCTTCTATTAGCCTTGCTTTATTTTCATAAATGAAAAGACATGCGTACAACTTCTCAAGTTGCCCATGTTTGTAGAATACTTTAAAACGGGTTGGACAATGTCCTTTTTTTTTTTTCTCATTTTCTATAATATAAAAACACGGAAAAAATTCATGGTTCAGGGATTTACTTTCACAAAATCATAAATCAGGTTTCAATGTTTAAATTTGCAAAACTCGATTTTTTCAATGAATTAATTAA
>CAIGRQ010330545.1:0-15385 GCA_903798375.1 Fraxinus sp. D2006-0159
TGGTTGGCGGATATAAATATTATATCACCGGTGATGTTATAGAGAGAGAGTGGTGGTGGTTTTAGAGAGAGAAAATGAAAATGGATCTTAAAATTTAAATGGATAGTCTGTACTCATGTAAAGATAATATTTTTACAATACAAAAATAAAGGTGTACTGTGTACATGTGCGTGAATTTCTAGCCAGTTGCTTCTTGCCCAACTCAAAGGCAAGGAATGGCTTTTGGATTTTTTTAAAAATCTTAGGGCTAAAATTAAATTTAATTAGATTAATTATACGATTCGACAACGTAGATTAGACAATATTGAACTATATTAAAGAAAAAAAAAGTAAGAACTTAAAATAAATTTGAAAAATTCTATCTACTTCTACTTATTATTGCATATTAGCAGGCAAAGTACAATATGTGACATGATATAGTATAAAACATGTTAAAAACAATATTGATTTAAACTAAGGGTTAATGCTCTTGGACAGGATCGACAGCCCCACCCTCACTTGGTGCCCTTGTTTTTGGGTTGGTTCTCAACCCCGTCCAAGAAGCAGAGTTTTTAAACTAAATAGACGTGATATCTCTGTATCAATTTCAACTTTAAGATGAATTGATTTATTGTTTAAAGAGTCAAATAAAACACTTAAGCTTAAATTTCGTGATTATCCATTCATGAAAATTGTACATATGTACATCCATCGATAAAAAAATGAATGCACTTGAGATGATGAGTCGAAGATAACATTCAAATAAATATAGATACTCCATTTTAACCTAGTTATATTAAAGAATGATTTGAACAATGAGCTGCTGGAGCTGGTACTCTTTCTCAAATGATATGCCCATTATTTAGCGCTATAATAGTATTGAGCCATGATATTCATCCTCACTAGGGTTGAACCCCAGTTTATATGACAAATACATAGCATTAAATGATAGAATCATTCATTTAAATGTAAAGTCAAATGATTCATTTATCTGAGTCTATCATTTAATGTTATGTAATTGCCACATAGACTGAACTCAACCCCAGTAGAGATGAATAACATTATTCAATAGTATTAGCCCTTGTTTGATCCCATTATTTTCAAAATATATTTCTTTCTTCTTTTCAATCATACATTTTTCAGTAAAATAATATTATACGCAAATTCGAAATTTTTTCTTATTTTTAAATCACACATTTCTCCATCAAACTACTATTTCAAAATGCATTCTTCAATAAAATGGGACTCAAACATGCTCTTAATTACTTTTATAAGAGAGAGGAAATGTCGAACTGCTTTGCTTGCTTGACTACTATGTCGATTGATGGCTTAAGTATGAAGATGCCTATGACTACTACTTGCCTGAAATATTTTCAGTTTTCAGAAATTTTAAACGGACACAATTTTTGACACTTGAGAGTGATGTGTCAAATTTGATTGAGGGGACAAACTTTGCAAGTAAAGTCGGAGTGGATGAATCATCTTTCTACCTAAGGATAAGTAAATATGCTTGGACGTTTTTGAAAGGAGGGATTAGGAGCCAGATATATACTATATTCAGTTAACTTGCTACCAAATTGTATTAATTTTATACGAATTATTGTATTATCCATTCCAAAATCATAAATATCAAGTGGCCTCCATCCTACCCAGAGCACTGTGCAAATGGAGGATCGATCCCCGGACAAATTCGGGAGATTCGGGATAAAGTAAACTGTCTATATGATAGGCGATAGGAGGAGGCAGATTGCTGGTTGATTCTTCAACTAGAGTTCGAACTTAGCAAATTGAAAGAACACGAGTTGTATCGGTCGCAGTGGACGAGTTTGTTTGGCTTGCACTTGGTGATAGGAATACACCATATTTTCATTGCAAAGATATAGGTTGAAAGGCAATGAATGTGATCACAGCACAGGGCTGGTTGTTTGACCTGAGTAAATGATACACATATTGTGCTTATTTCGAAGGTTAAATTGCCTAGTCTTTGAGCCTAGTTTTAAGGAGAGCGTTAGACGAGTCTAATGGGGCTGATCGCTTTTGATGTGGACCTATGCCAACGGGCTATAGACCGAACACATCATAGTCCTAGCACGTCCCGTAGCTTTATGTTAGGTTTGGAGCTAGGTTAAGCTTAGCTTAGGTCTTGCTAAAAAATACTCGTAACAATACATTATAGTCCTAATGTATATATAGCAAGTCATTTTTAACTTAATATGGATGAAAGGTGCAACGATTGTTCCAGTCTTCAACATCAATCTGACCATCTTTCTTCACTAAATACACTTGTTTCCACATTTACCTAGGCCTGGCCACTTCGAGTATGGGAGGCCTACCTCGTTTTACGTACTAGACTGTATACAAGGATAATAACGAAAATCAATACCTATATGTTTCATCAACCGAGCTGTTCTGTCAGGCCTGTAAAAGGCCAGAGCAAAATGTGAGATGGGGGGGGTGGGTGTTTAACATTGGGATTTAACATTGGGAGGGGTTTTTTTTAATGAGGTGGGTCCTCATGTGAGAGTATTTGCTCTGCCAGGCCTTTTACAGGCCTGTCATAACAGAATAATTCATGTTTCATTCTATACTCAAAAAAGCATTTTGAATTCTCGTATGTTCTTAGCATTATAATCTTCAACCTTTAATTTTTATAGAAAATGGATCTCACTGATGGATTTAGTCCAATTTTTCCGATCAAATATCATAGGAGACGGTGTTTTAAGTTAATATTGGACAAAACAATAAAAGAAACCTCTCTCAAAAATCCTTTCCATCTCTCGTGCACCACAGCTACTACTTTTAGTAATTGCACCCCTCAATTTCTTTTTCTTCGTTAATCGTATTATTTAGTTGCACTCAGTATTATGTACAATCCATCGGCGTGGGGGAGTGGTGATTCGAGATCACTTTGAAATTGTTGTGACAACTTTTGCAAAGAGAACGACTGGTTGTTTCTCTTCAAAAAATGTTGAAGCATTAGCCTTATAAAAGTGCCTTTGAAATTTGACGCTCCAAGTTGTTTTTTAGAATACGGTGTTATTGGAGGCATAAATTGTTTGAAAAACAAATCTCCTTTTCTCAAATTATCTCATTAGGTTAGATATTGTCGTACTTATGTCAAGTCAATTACGACACTTACTGCCCATATATTAACTTCATTGTTTGTGGCTTTGAGTGCCTCTAAAAAAAAAGGAAAAATGAAAATAGAGAGAGATAATTACACGAGTTCTTTAAAATCGCGTGAGCAACTCAGGAACTTCACCATTCTCAAATTGAATGCGATTTTATTTGAAAAATCCCATATTGCTGACTACTTGAGAAAAAGGCACGGCAGGTAATTCCGCCCCGCCACTATCACTTAAGACTCCATTTCCCGCGAAAAACTAAAATNTTCTTTAAAATCGCGTGAGCAACTCAGGAACTTCACCATTCTCAAATTGAATGCGATTTTATTTGAAAAATCCCATATTGCTGACTACTTGAGAAAAAGGCACGGCAGGTAATTCCGCCCCGCCACTATCACTTAAGACTCCATTTCCCGCGAAAAACTAAAATCCCCATTTTTGTCCCTTCATAAACCCTAATTTGGAAAGCCAAAGATTCTGTAGAACACTATTCAATTATTATCTGCAGGAGAACCAGTAGTAGTCAAATTCCAGATTTATAGGGGGAAATGAAGGGAGGCACTTTACAGATTAATTGGCACGAAACCAAGCCCGTTTTAACCCTCGATTTCCACCCCCTCTCCGGCCTCCTCTGCACTGGTGGCGCCGACTTCGACATCAAGGTTTCTTTACTTTCTTTCATTCGACAACCGTTTCAAACTACGCTCTGCTCTGAAGATTTTTGTTTATTTTATTTTTTGCCTGTTTCATCCCCATTTTTCTCACAATACATTTCTTTTCAACCACTAATTCTTCAATAAAATAATATTACACGCAATCCAAAAACTTTGCCTTTATTTTTAACCCCAAATTCTCCATCAATCCATTATTCTAAAATACATTCCACACTAAAAATGGTGGTCAAACAGATTTTTTATTTTTTATTTTTTGCTGGGTCATGTTTATTATGCCATTTTAAACTTATTTTTGTAGAATTCTTTGTGTTTACTGATCATATCTCCCTTTGATGACCGGTGAAGTTTTGAAGTGTTAACTAAGAGCATCAATTCTTGTCTATAGTATGGATTGACATCAGTAAATATCTTTACAATTGATACAAAATCGAAGTAACTTTAAAAATTGAGACAGTAATTACTGGTGAATTTTGTTGATGTGAATGTGAAATCTACAGCTATGGATGATAAATTCCTGTGAAGATCAAAAGAAGTCTCCAGGAGCTACCTACCAGAACAGCCTTTCATACCATAGTTCTGCTGTCAATGCACTTCGATTCTCTCCTTCAGGTAATGTTTCTATGCTGTTGCTTGTGAAAAAAATGTTTTTCTGTCATGTTGTTAAGTGATTAAACCACTTCACTAATGTTGATGTGATGCTCTCACTAAATTTCAGCATCCACATTGATTTTCAAGTTCTGCAAATCTGGCATTTAAGTGCCCTTAGCATTTCTTTTCACTTGCACTATGTGCTTGTAGCAATTTTTTTTATTACCATTTTACCTTTTTTCTGGATATCATGATATATTCCACACTTCCTTTCTGAATACCAGGTGTTTGTCTGATTGCTTGCAGACGAATGTTGTTTATTATTCTGAATACAGTTTCACAATTGGTATTATTGATTCTCGTAGTTAAGAACAGATCAGTATGGATTGAAATCAGTAAATATCTTTACAATTGATACAAAATTGAAGTAACTTTAAAAATTGAGACAGTAATTACTGGTGAATTTTGTTGATGTTGAATGTGAAATCTACAGCTATGGATGATAAATTCCAGTGAAGATCAAAAGAAGTCTCCAGGAGCTACCTACCAGAACAGCCTGTCATACCATAGTTCTGCTGTCAATGCACTTCGATTCTCTCCTTCAGGTAATGTTTCTATGCTGTTGCTTGTGAAAAAAATGTTTTTTCTGTCATGTTGTTAAGTGATTAAACCACTTCACTAATGTTGATGTGATGCTCTCACTAAATTTCAGCATCCACATTGATTTCCAAGTTCTGCAAATCTGGCATTCAAGTGCCCTTAGCATTTCTTTTCACTTGCACTCTGTGCTTGTAGCAATTTTTTTATTACCATTTTACCTTTTTTCTGGATATCATGATATATTCCACACTTCCTTTCTGAATACCAGGTGTTTGTCTGATTGCTTGCAGACGAATGTTGTTTATTATTGTGAATACAGTTTCACAATTGGTATTTTGACACTTGCAGTTTTAGAGATATCACTTTCACAAGTATCACACTTTCGTTTACCCGGTGATACGTTCATTCAAGTTGTTATGCCATATTCTAGAGTGTTCCAATTCCAGTTAGTTATCAGGGGTAGTTTGGGGAATAAGGGGCAAGTAGTTGTATACATGTAATAGGGGAGGGAGCAGAATGGTTATCTATACACATTGTTCAGTGGAAATAGGAGAGAACCGGCATCTCTAATAGCCAATTTTTGACACTTGAGTTATGTGTCAAATTTGATTGAGGGGACAAATTTTGCAAGTAAAGTCGGAGTGGATGAATCATCTTTCTACCTAAGGATAAGTAAATATGCTTGGACGTTTTTGAAAGGAGGGATTAGGAGCCAGATATATACTATATTCTGTTAACTTGTATTTTTATTAGTGCATATATCCTTTGAAAGGATTTTGCTACCAAATTGTATTAATTATATACGAATTATTGTATTATTCATTCTACAATCATAAATATCAAGTGGCCTCCATCCTACCCAGAGCACTGTGCAAATGGAGGATCGATCCCTGACAAATTTGAGAGGTTCGGGATAAATTAAACGGTCTGTATGATAGGCGATAGGAGGAGGCAGATTGCTGCAGGTTGATTCTTCAACTAGAGTTCGAACTTAGCAAATTGAAAGAACATGAGTTGTATCGGTTGCAGTGGACGAGTTTGTTTGGCTTGCACTTGGTGATAGGAATACACCATATTTTCATTGCAAAGATACAGGTTGAAAGGCAATGAATGTGATCACAGGGCTGGTTGATGACGAGGTCAGGTCTTTGAGCCAAGTAAATGATACACATATATATTGTGCTTATTTCGAAGGTTAAATTGCCTAGTCTTTAAGCCTAGTTTTAAGGAGAGCGTTAGACGAGTCTAATGGGGCTGATCGCTTTTGATGTGGACCTATGCCAACGGGCTATAGACCGAACACATCATAGTCCTAGCACGTCCCGTAGCTTTATGTTAGATTTGGAGCTAGGTTAGGCTTAGCTTAGGTCTTGCTAAAAAATACTCGTAACAATACATTATAGCCCTAATGTATATATAACAAATCATTTTTAACTTAATATGGATGAAAGGTGCAACGATTGTTCCACAGTCTTCAACATCAATCTGATCATCTTTCTTCACTAAATACACTTGTTTCCACATTTACCTAGGCCTGGCCACTTCGAGCATGGGAGGCCTACCCTGTTTTACATACTAGACTGTATATAAGGATAATAACGGAAATCGATACCTATATGTTTCATCAACCTAGCTGCTCTGTCAGGCCTGTAAAAGACGTGACAGAGCAAAATGTGAAATACGGGAGGGGGGGTGGGTGTTTAACATTGGGGGCGGGTGTTTTTAATGAAGTGGGCCTCGAGGACCCACCTCATGTGAGAGGAATTTAACATTGGGAGGGGTTTTTTTTTTAATGAGGTAGGTCCTCATGTGAGAGCATTTGCTTTGCCAGGCCTTTTACAGGCCTGACAGAGCAGAATAATTCATGTTTCATTCTATACTCAAAAATGCATTTTGAATTCTCGTATGTTCTTATCATTATAATCTTCAACCTTTAATTTTTATAGAAAATGGATCTCACTGATGGATTTTGTTCAATTTTTCTGATCAAATATCATAGGAGACGGTGTTTTAAGTTAATATTGGGCAAAATAATAAAAGAAAAAGGAGAAAAGTAAATAAAACCTCTCTCACAAATCCTTTCCATCTCTCGTGCAACATAGCTACTACTTTTAGTAATTGCACCCCTCAATTTCATTTTCTTCGTTAATCGTATTATTTAATTGCACTCAGTATTATGTACAATCCATCGGCGTGGGAGTGGTGAATCGAGATCACTTTGAAATTGTTGTGACAACTTTTGCAAAGAGAATGGCTGGTTGTTTCTCTTCAAAAAATGTTGAAGCATTAGCCTTATAAAAGTGCCTTTGAAATTTGACGCTTCCAATTGTTTTTTAGAGTACGATGTTATTGGAGACATAAATTGTTTGAAAAACGAATCAACTTTTCTCAAATTATCTCGTTATGTTAGATATTGTCGTACTTATGTCGGAAGTCAATTACGACACTTACTGCCCATATATTAACTTCATTGTTTGTTGCTTTGAGTGCCTCTAAAAAAAAAAAGGAAAAATGTAAATAGAGAGAGATGATTACAGAGAGTTCTTTAAAATCGCGTGAGCTACTCAGGAACATCACCATTCTCAAATTGAATGCTCTCACTAATGTTGATGTGATGCTCTCACTAAATTTCAGCATCCACATTGATTTTCAAGTTCTGCAAATCTGGCATTCAAGTGCCCTTAGCATTTCTTTTCACTTGCACTATGTGCTTGTAGCAATTTTTTTATTACCATTTTACCTTTTTTCTGGATATCATGATATATTCCACACTTCCTTTCTGAATACCAGGTGCTTGTCTGATTGCTTGCAGACGAATGTTGTTTATTATTGTGAATACAGTTTCACAATTGGTATTTTGACACTTGCAGTTTTAGAGATTTCACTTTCACAAGTATCAGACTTTCGTTTACCCAGTGATACCTTCATTCAAGTTGTTATGCCATATTCTAGAGTGTTCCAATTCCAGTTAGTTATCAGAATATGGGGGAAGTAGTTGTATAAATGTAATAGGGGAGGGAGCAGAATGGTTATCTATACACATTGTTCAGTGGAAATAGGAGAGACCCGGCCTCTATAATAGCCTGGAATTTGTATCCATTCTGTTTAATTCAATCTTTCTATAGGAGATTACTATTCATAAATTGAGTATCAGTTACATTATAGGACATATAAATCCAACTGGTGCAATTGCTATCATATTCTGAGGCCTGACTTGTTCATCATTAGCAAGAACTCAGATCTTCATCAGGAGATTGCAGCAGTTGTTCAGGGGGGTAACAGGGGATCCCATCAAAATGGTATCAGAGCAACCATTCTGGCCCTGGGGTATTACATCTGATGAAGAAAAGCAATTAGAATTGGAAACAATGATCGATGGACTGCAATCAGAGTATGGGGCAATGAAATCTGAGATTCAGAAGGGTATGTCACGATTGATGGGGAGACTTGATTTCACGATGAAGAAAGGGGGGAAACTCACAGCAGATCAGCACTTGCGCAGCATCATCTCCAGCAGCTAACCGACCTCTCCTGTAGAATCAGCAGCAGGGGATCAGTTCTTAAATCGGGAGAATTGCTTGTCATGGAGGTAGGAGGGACTGGTTCGAGACTACCGGCACAAATTTGAAGTGGTGGCATCTCCCAGACCAGATTATCGACAGAGGAGATGAGGTGAGAGTATTGGAAAGGCTTAACGGCAACCATATCTGCAGAAAGGGAAGAGGCACAACTCAACAGTTTTTTGGCGCCAAAAATGATGAGAAACTTCTGGACTGTGTTGTTGGAGGCTCCCTTACAGGTGTCCTTCGTGATTTCAAAATAGGTGGTGGATGGAAATTTTTTCAATTGAGTGAGGGCAGAGAATTGGGCAGAAGGGATGATTCTAAAGCCTCCAAGTCTGGGCCAAATCTTGGATCTAGCCCAAATGATTGAAGACCATAATGAGCATTTTAAAAAGTTCCAAGCTATTTTAGGCCCATATCCTGACCTACCCAACTTATCTTCCCAGATAGCGGATTCAATTCACCAAGCAACCAATTTCACGACGGCTCATCGGGTTAAAAAATTTGACATTTTATGGGTAGGGGCAACAGGCTGTGGAGTTGCCATGGATACTATACTTATGATAATCGCTTGATTGAGTAAGTCTGTCCATTTCAAAGGGGGAAAACGTCCCCTTTTTGTGGTGATCGTGACCGGAGTTTTTGCAAAGGAAATTGTGTGGTTGTATGATGAATTCGTAAGCTTCCACCTTGAGGATAAGGTGGATTTTGAGGGGCGAGTAATGATAGACCCCTAAGTTATTCATTCTAGTTGTTATGCGATATTCTAGAGTGTTCCAATTCTAGTTATTTATCAGGGGTAGGTTGGGGAATAGGGGAGAAAGTAATAGTACAAATGTGACAGGGGAGGGAGCTGAATGGTTATCTATACACATTGTTCAATGAAATTAGGAGAGACCCGGCCTCTCTAATAGCCTTGAATTTGTATCCTTTCTATTTCATTCAATCTTTCTATAACAGATTACTATTCATAAATTGAGTATCAGTTACATTATAGAACATATAAATCCAACTGGTGCAATTGCTATCATATACGGAGGCCTAACTTGTTCATCATTAGCAAAACTTAGATCTTCATCCGGAGGTCGCAGCAGTTGTTCAGGGGGTAACAGAGGATCCCATCACCCAGTCTTTGCAAATGAGAGTATTTTGAGCCAGATAGATTGTTACAATTGGAAAGCTAATGTGCTCCAATTCTAAACATTACTATCATATTGAAAGTGCTCGAGTCTGTGACGTGACTAGATATGTGTGAACCACCAGAGACTCATGCAAGCATAGAAACAAACATGCATGCTTGTTCATGTAGCTTCTTTTACACTCAATCTTTCATCCTGTTCTGTTGGGTACAATGGCTAGGCATTCATCCAATTTTTTCACCTATTTCTTGGGACACTTTATTAATGTCATTAAAAATGTTGTGTTATTGCTGCCTGAGAGCTGTCATGCTCAACTGAGCAGCTAACTTCCTTTTTAACAGTTCTATCAAGTTCACTTCTTACAATAAACAGTCATTTTAGGTAGTTTGCTTGTGAGTCTATCATATTATCTTTGTATGGAAGGATGACTGTCTTCTAAAATTGCAGGAGAACAGCTCGCCTCTGGTGCTGATGGTAAGCACTCATCATTATTATTGGCATATATTTAACCAAGTAAGTTTTCCTTTTTGTGCAGTTTGAAGTAATCTGTTTACTTAGATTAAATATTTTTATTTAGGTGGTGAGCTGCTCATATGGAAATTAAATTCTACTGATGCTGGCAAAGCATGGAAAGTCCTGAAGACTTTAGCGTAAGCTTATATTATATCCACCTCTCCTACTTTCATTTGAGATGGTCTCTATTTGTGTTCTTCCTCATATTACACAATGGATTTATCAAGGTTTATTTGGTGCCAATCTCACCAACTTGTAGTGGGACTGGAGATTCTTGTAGTCAAAATAAAACAAAGAGGTCTGAAGAACTGTTTCGTAACGAGACAGCACCCTTTCTGCTCTCATTGTGTCCCCCACTGTCCAATAGGATTCTCAATGGGATCAAAGTGGTGTCACATCTGATTTGAATGAAGTGTACTGTATTATACTGAACTTGTAACGCCTTCCAATGTCTGTGAGGCAGATTGCAAACCAATTTTTTTATCCAATCATGCTTTATACCATTCAAAAGCAGAATCTGGCCTCTATCAATTGGGTACGAGAGTAATATTCCTAATTCTGTCCCCATTTGTCAAACTCATGACCCATCAGGCCATCACTATCATCCCCCAATAACCTATTATTATGTACAGACCATTAACTCTCTCTTATTTCATTAGTCCAAAGGTTTTTAGTTCTGTGGCATAATATAGGTTTTATCACCTCTGGTCATCTCCCTGTCACTAAAACTTAACTGGACGTTGTTATTATAAATTTCTTGCATGTGAAAAATGACGCAACAGGTTCAAGTGGTAAAACTACAGTAGTTATGTGCTGGTGGTTGCTTGAAATTCGGATTTTGTTGCCAGCCAGCATCCTGAACTGCAGCAAATTAATTGACAGTGCATGCATCTGAATTTCCATATCCTATGGGATTTGAATTTTTTGAAGCCCTATGCTTACTAGAGTCATTTTTAGGTTTCATCGCAAGGATTTGCTAGACCTACAGTGGTCTAATGATGGTGCATATCTTATTTCTGGATCAGTAGATAATTCCTGCATTATATGGGATGTTAACAAAGGTGAGGAAATAAATGCAATGCTGTAGATGAGATCAGGTAAGTCGTGTCTTTAGTTCCTGATTTCTCCGTATTTGTTCAGGTTCTGTCCATCAGATTTTGGATGGGCATTTCCATTATGTTCAAGGTGTAGCATGGGATCCATTGAAAAAGTATGCAGCATCGCTTAGTTCAGATAGAACTCTCCGTGTTTATGTCAACAAGCCTACTAAATCAAAAGGTGTTGAGAAGACGAATTATGTTTGTCAGCATGTAATTGCAAAGCTAGAAACACAGATGACTGAAGAGTCTAAGGTTTGAAAGTCATTATCTGTTTAACATGGCATGCACTGTAGGTACGTTTATATATAACCAGCTTCATTGTGTCTGATGCAGTCTGCTAGAAGTCATCTTTTCCATGACGAGACACTCCCGTCTTTCTTTCGAAGATTAGCGTGGTCTCCTGATGGATCATTCTTAGTGGTGCCTGCAGGTATTGTGGGGTGTCCAATCTAATTCAATGACTTTATCCCGCTTGGCATCCATGTCTGTTAATATTTCTGTGCCTTTCTAATTGCATTTCATTATGCTATTTTGCACATTTTTATGCGATATTTTTTATATTGCTATGTCTAATCTGATCCTTTTGAGACTAAGATCTATTGGATCTAAGCCTTGCAGATGTATGCGAATCTCATCCTAAGGCTATGTTATTGATCTCTTATATCTTTGGGTTAAATTGTTCGTTATTATTGCTGATTGAGGTAACACGTATAAACCACAAAATGCTTATTTGACACTCTTAGGACACATCTTTCTTTCCCTATTATTTGCAGCAGTGGGGGCTGTAATTAATCTGCATTTCTTGGCTTTAAGATGATTTATCGACAGAAGTCCTGAAATCTCTTACATGTATAACCATTTGTACTAGGAATCATGTGGGTTTTTAGGCATCTCAGTGAGCTAAAGTTGGTACTTTCTCAATATCTTCTGGTCTTCAACATTGATCGGAAGGGATTCTTGCCAACCTTAAGTTATAGGTTGACGTTGTTCTCTTAATTTTGTTTCCACAGCTTTCTAACTTAATAGAACTTCTTGTAAAACAAACTGTAATTATAATATGCAACTTTTGATCACTTTGATGTGCTAAACGTGGAATTTGTTCCGGCAATAAAACAAGAAACTTGAAAAGACATTAGAGGTTCCAGGTGTTGAACCATCTTATTGTTACTAATGTGTTGCATATTTGCGCCATGCTGAAAAGACACTTGTCGTCATTTTCTTTAAAATGCTATTAGTATTGATGTGCTTTATTATTCAGGTTCTTACAGACCTACAGCTGCTTCCGAATCAGTAAATACTGCTTATGTATTTTCAAGGAAAAATCTTTCAAGGCAAGAAATTGTTGTCTTCCTAATTTGTATGTTTCTATGAGCACTTTGATCAGAGTAGATCTGTTTATCTGTTTAACACTGGGGAGCTTCTTATTCTTTATAGAATCCCCATCCTTATTAATATCTACTCTTTTTCAACACAGACCTGCTCTCATGCTCCCTGGTGCTAGTAAACCTGTTGTGGCTGTACGCTTTTGCCCAATGACATTTAATTTACGGGGATCAGAAACACGTATTAGCTCTTTTTTTCTGTTTTCACTCTTTGGAAAGATTTACGTTATCACCTTCACCACATTTTGACAACAAAGCTGTCCTGTGTGCAGCCACATTGTTCAAGCTCCCCTATCGCCTTATTTTTGCGGTGGCCACTTTGAATTCCTTATACGTATATGATACTGAGAGTGTTCAGCCAATAGCAGTCGTAGCCGGAATTCATTATTCAGCCATAACAGACATCGCATGGTAATGTTTTTCTGCTTTAACCATTGACACTTGACAGTTATGATATCACATTCTGACTGGTTATCCACTTCATCCTTTTTCCCCTCAAAATATTTTCTTTATGATATAGGTCGCCTTGTGGTAAATATTTGGCCTTGTCTTCTCAAGACGGTTACTGCACTCTTCTGGAATTTGAAAATCAGGAACTTGGATCACCCATTTCATTGCGAGGTTAGCATTTTTCTTTTGTTTCTCTCTACAACTTCCATCAATTAGCAGGGCTGTAACGGTTTACAATTCATGTTAAATAAAAATTTTATCTAGCAGAAGAGAAGCAAGTCGACCATGAAAATAAGAACACAGTTTGGAAATTGGATGACAGTATTATGGAAGTTACTCTCGACGATAGCAGTGCTTCGCATAGTGGAAAAGGGAAGGAAGAGGACACCGGAAAAGAGAAAGACGAGAATGATAAAGGGAAACAAGTTTCACCAGGTACAAGAACAACCCCGAATCCAAATAAGACTGCAAAGAGGCGTATTACTCCCATGGCCGTTGATTGATTAAATATCTCATCACCTGTAAAATTTACTGCTATGGTGAAATGGAATTTGTTTACTGGCCTGAACCATCCCCCATTTAAAGGCAAAATTCCTATATTTCGGTGTAGATTTTATTTATTTATTTATTTTTTTTGGACCTTTGTTCACGTAATTCTTGCAAGATGTGAGCACCTTATATGGGCTACAATATACTCCAATGTGGTTATAACGTAATCGAGGTAGAGCATGCTTTTGGAAAAAGCGAATGCTTCATCTTTTTTTAGATAAAAACTACCAAACATGTATGTGTCAAATCTTTGAATCTTATCTCGATGGGTTCCGAACTTTGTATATGTGGCACTTAGGGTAGCCATAAAAATCGTACTCATTATCATTAGCTATTCTTGAAAGAATAATACTACGTAGCTTTACTAGGGTTGTAATCTCAATTTATGTGACATTAGATGATAGATTAAATGAAAGGTGATATTAAATGAATCATTTAATTTCACTTATCATTTAATGTCACATCAAAGTCATCTAAATTGGGATTGCAATTCCAGTGGGAATAAATAGCATCACTCTTCTCGAAAATGTGTACATCTCTTATAAGTATATGAACAATTATCTCTTCAACACAAGTTAAGATTTGGTCTCGATGAAAAATAATAATAATGATAATAAAATAGAACACCTAACAACACATCCTTACCAAAAATTACGAGATCTCCATATTGTGAACCTTTTTTTATAATGCTTCTCTCAAAGGTATGAAGAAACAGTTTTGCTATTGGTATAGTTTGTTTGATCGTGTATGAAATGAACAATATTTTTATCATTAATTTGAACAATACTTGAAACAATCGATGACACAAGATTTTTACACATCACCGAATGTCAACAAAACTGTACAGATAGCATAATTCATGAAGAAAACCGCAACCAATATAAAAACGATAATCTTGACTATAAATAGTCAAGATTTTATTATAGGGACAATTGTACTTTAATTTTGATGTAATAAACATGAAAGAAACAAAAGAAGAGAGAGACAAAACAAAACAAAAAATCCAAACCATAATGAAATCACCGAATTTTATAATCATAACTAGTCTACGCACGTGCGATGCATGTGCTGTAGTTTAGTTGGGTATTTATTAGCGTGGAGTGATTTTAAGGTATTTTTTCACTATAAGTGAGGTAATATTTGTATAATTGTATTCCGATGGAATGTTATAATGTATGTATGTTATGGTAAGTTAAAAATGGATGATATGCTTATGTGCATATATTATTATAACGAGCAGTAGGTCACCTAAGTACAAGTTCTCAATATAAAGTCTACTATGGAAGGGTATAATTTACCGCATAAACTTAAAGTTCAACCACAATTACAAGCTTATCATACACTCTGTGTAATAGCTATTTGCAATTGTTGACAGAAATATTAAATAGGTATTTCATTATTAAGACAATTGTATTGATTTTTTATATTGTACTTTCACGTCATGTTTTAGAAAAGAATAAAGTTTTATTCACATAAGCTTTTTAACATACCTTCTACAGCCCCCTCACAAAAGGGGGGCCCATATTAATTTTTTTTTATAAAATGCATGTGGGGTCCACCTTTGGAAAGGGCTGTAGAAGGTCTGTTAAAAAGCTTACATGAATGAAGCTTTATGGGACTCTTTGTTAAAGAGTCTAGTCCAACCATTTATTTGGACAAAAAGGAATTTCTCAAAGTATGTTAGTTAAATGGCCTCCATTAAAAAAAGGTTAAAAAATAGAAT
>CAIGRQ010330585.1:0-14478 GCA_903798375.1 Fraxinus sp. D2006-0159
ATTAGAATTTTTCAATATTTCAAATACCTCAACAAAAGAATTCGGGTCACACCCAAATTCTAACATTTTCCTTTCAAATTGAAGGCACGATTATGATTTTCAAGAATTCAACTGTCATTCTTGAGGAAGAACCTCACAGACCAAAAGTGAATTTAGGATTAAATTAGATTTTCTTCATTAAGGCCAAAAATAATGTTTCCAAATAATGAACCAAAAGTTGTTATTCAATTTACTGCATGCCGTCGGGCACGTGACAATTTTCGGCAAGTGGAAATCGCGAATTTCACTCTCATAATGAATGAATAACCATTCGAATAGATAAGTGAACAATGAATAACTTTTTTTTTAATTAATAAGTAAATAGTAACCTAGGAAAATTTTTTTAACGAGTATTCATTTGATTAACTCTATTATTTATTGTAATCTAATTTGAATATTCTAAAGACCAACAATAAAAATGAGATCCAAGATTCACGGATAGAAGGAAATCAGCCGAAGATAAATCACTAGTAGCATACATACAGCATAATAATATTTACTGCAACTAAATGAGAAAGTACAGCAACTGTATGTTCATCTGAAGTTCTGAACAAACAAACAATTTCAGGAGGGAAAAAATGATCATTCATACAAAATTTATCTTACATCTTATATATATCACAGAGCCACTTGTGATATACATCTTACAATTTAGAGGGGACCAAATGTTAAGCTACTTGCGAACTGAACCTTCTGAAAACATGAGCTCTGACTCAGACAAATCATGACTCCTTTGGTAGGACAAACCGTAAATGATTGAACAGTGTTCCGAGAAAAAGAGGAGCTTGAATCTTATTCATTGTAGAACTGTGGAACGACCATGCTTAAAGGCCTGGTAGGCAACAAATTTCCACATCTATTGCTGCTGGCTGATTCACTCTCACTCAAAATTCATCCTTCAAATGTTAGCCATATTGGAAAACCACTTTGAAATCATCTCCCCGAATTATGAGCATGGCAAGTTGAAATGGATCTTGGACATTATTCACAGAAGTGCAATCAAGTTCTGCTTCAGCTATAGTTTTTTTAACTGGCCAACGGATATAAGGCACTACTGACCATTTTTTCCTTTGGAGGAAAAAAATCTGCTAAAGCCACGGGAATGTTTCTCTGGTGCGGGAGTAGACGACAAGGAAGAAGATACCGACTGAGTAGGCTGGTGTTTTGGATGATTTGAACTGACAGATGATCTCAATAGATTGTTGACTTCAGAATCAGAACGATTAAATGGGGAATTGTATGAATCCTGGGAAGAATTCGAGCCTGCTCTCTGCAAATTGATAGAATTGGAAGTGTCCTTCTCGTTCGAATCGATATCTTGTAAATCAATGCTTCTTATAGTCGGTTCTTCAGTGAAGCATATGCCTTTCTGACTCCTCCCGGGTGGGGAACCTGTAGCCTCTCCCTGGGGGCGTAAAGCTTTCAACTGCTTGCCAAGAAGCAATATGGTCTGTTGACACTCTTCTAACTTCTCTGCTGCAGCTGCCAACTCCTCCTGAAACGGAAGAAGACATGGTGTTCTTTAGTTCAGCATGTTTTTTTCGCTGAAGCATAATACTGATGATGAAAACATATAACGAGGTTAAAATAATATGGGAAGAACAAGAACAGGCATTTCTTTAGTACTAATCAAAGTAGACAACTAAACCTAATTTTTCCAACTTTAGCTTCACGTCCTCTTTTTATTGGGTGTCAAGCTCTCAGGATGGGTTCTTTAGTTGTATTGGTAAATATTCTAAGTAAAAGGGATAATTGCAGCAGAGGCCCCAAAATTTTCAAATAGTTGTAGACTTTCCCCCGACCATTCATTCGTTGCAGCCGTCGTTCCTAACCTTATGAAACATTGTGGCTAAAGCCCCAATGGATGGATTCCATCCAAATGCCACATTTTTTGTTTATAAATTTTAAAAGGACATAATGGTAATCTTATATTTATAACATTATCTTTTAAAAACTAATGAAATAAATAAACTATCTATCATCTTTTTCACCTACCCCACCCCAAACCCCAAAGCCCTTAAAATAGAAATCATACTATCCCAAAATTCTCCCATAAAGAAAACGGAGTTTTTGGTCCAGGCAATCTGATAACTGGGGGTGGATTTCAACATCGGAGGAATAGCAGAAGACTGCCGACAACGGTCAATGTGATAAGGGAATAAAAGATATTATTTCCATTCCAGTCGGTGATGAATCATGACCTACTAGACTGTACATTCCGGCCACATGTGAGAGTGCAATATCCGATGGCTGAGTACCCGCAGTTACTGGTTTGTTCACTTAAATTGGATTCTTCCCAAAAAATTCTCTGGGCAACAATTCCGGTATAATCCCTTAAGTTATGCATTAAATTTCGACGACAGAGGGAAAGGTCAATCGTGTGTTTGTGTGGCTGATGTAGCGTTGAGAAGGGTGGCAATGAAAGGGGTTGAGATAAGGAAGCCACAACAGCTACAATCTGTTAGGTGGTGATTTCTGTAATAAGACATGGGTTTTGGTTTGTTGCGTGTGAGGGGTGACGATGGTTGGTTGTGGCCAATGACGGCAATCGACGCTGATGGGTGGTGGATGGGTTTTAGAGTGGCGGTTGGTTTGAGGGAATGATAAAGAAGATGTACGGCGGTTATTTTTCATAATTAGTTTTAACTTATTTTAATATAGTAAATTGAAAGTTACTATTTTACCCTTTACAAAAAATATAAAAAATGTGGTCAAACTAAATTTCTTAGTCAACTAACAGATATTTGAATGGAATCCATCCATTGGAGCTTCTGCCGCATTCAAAGCTTTCCAATCTTCGTTGTACTGCATTCTAATGAAAGGTCAGGGAAAAGTCTGCAACTATTTGAAAGGTTTGGGGCCTCTGTTGCAATTATCCCAAAGGAAAAATGCTAGAAGTACTCATGGGTGACCATCACTATACATCTTCACCATTGGTCCAAAACATGTCTCCCATCCATCCAACATCATCATGCGCAACATTTCTGAGTACTCCTCAATCCTCTTCTTAGTATTTTATACAAGATTTTACTGACTCAAAATGTTCAGAATTTTGCAAAAGACGTACGCATTGATGTTCTTTAATACAGAAATTTCTTAACTTTGAACATTGATATTTCATTTTTCTTTCATGTGTAAGATTTGCACTATTATTTATTACTTCTACAAGAGTTATGTTCCATTTCTATGTGCCTTCCTTAGCATCAACTCCTTAGCACAAGAGTTTAAACCATCAACAACCATAATTTTTATATGCAGAAAACAACGAGAAAAAAAACATTATAGTCACTTCAGTGTTACAGAATCACCGAAAGATGGCACCAACCAAGAATTTGCAAAAGCAGGAGGTAAGCCTATGCCAAATTAATTACCCTAAAAAACTTCTTAAGGTTCATAGTCTGTAATTGAATTCCAAGATAAGTCGCTTTTCCAATTTTTAATTTTTAAGATTAACACTGAGTTTTATAAAGCATGCTCTTGAAAATAGATGGTTCCAACGCTTATGGGGTCTTTCTGCGGATACTTTTTATTGTTGTGACTAGGTTATTAGTACTTATTTTTGTTTGTGTTAGGACACACATTTCTAGCCTTGTTTTTCTGGGGTATGCCCCTGTGCTCATGTACTTTTATTTCATACTTTGAATATAATATACTTACCTTATCCAAAAAAAAGCATGCTCTGATTAGTTGAAACCTTTAAAAGTAACAGCTGCACTTAAAAGTTCAAACTGGAAAAATTACTAGGCTAAGAAACTTCTTGGAAAATAACACTTGCATCTAGGCACTCATCGTGCAATGAGGGCTTCCATAACGTCCACCAAGAGTGCTAAGAATAAGTAAGTTTGTTAAAATGTAGATGTCGGTCAAACTGTGATTCTCAAATATCAAAAGATAGTAAGTATTCTATCTATATGATTTCTCATTGATTAAGAACAAGGTGCAGTAATAGCCATTCTATTCAAATAATGAACTTAAAAAGAGAAAAAGATGAAATTAGCTGTGTCGTTAAAATGCAAATACTACTCTTCATAGGCAAGGAGGTCTAACCCAAATTTTCAAGGCAATCTATGTCTATTATATGTTTATAAGGTAGAGTCATGGTGAATGTAGAATATTCAATACTGAGAAGACAACATAGTTTACAAGTTTCACCTGGTTGGTCTTGGCATCATTATCAGCTGCTGAATAACTCTCAATCCTGACATGAAAAATACAGAAATTACGTGAAAGGATTAGAAATAAAATTTGATTGAATTTCATCGTGAAGTCATCTCAATATTTAATGACATATTACACAACGTTGACAAAAACCTAGGACCAATTACATTTAAAACAACTTAAAACAAGATAAATTAAATTCAAGTCTGCCAAAACTGGTCAACTGCTACAAGGGCATCACCCAAGTTAAGCCTCATCAAATGCAGATACCATACAAACATTTGACAAAAACATGCTATGAATTTAACCATTGAAAGTCGAGAAATACCGTTATAAAGATAGAAGAGAGAGTGTGCACTTTGAAGAAAAATAGGTAGTTATCCTTAGATTCATCAGTGTTGTGTAAAATAAGCATTGATCAGTGATCTCATGAATTGCAGAGATACGACTTTTCACACACACACACACCATGTAGTTACCATTATGAGAAAGCATTTCACCACTAAACTAAAAATGGACCCGAAAATGGCTATGCCGAAAGTTGATAATAGAGGGCCAAAGAAGATGCGTCCTGTCTACATTTATTAGATTTGTAGTTGAAGAACAAAACAAGTCAGGAGGTCCAGATTTGAGAATCACTAGTTTTCTATTNTTTATTAGATTTGTAGTTGAAGAACAAAACAAGTCAGGAGGTCCAGATTTGAGAATCACTAGTTTTCTATTTGTATCTCTTTAGTTGAAAACTGGATTGAGAAACAATATTGATTTATCAGTTGTTAGGCTTCAGGTCTCAGTACACATGAACAAGCTAAATGCATGTTTGCTAGATCTCAACAAGGTATAACAAAATACTTTTGACCATATAGTTGGGGCTTTCAAAGTAAGGCTCAATTTATCACTTCGAAAAAAATACAAAAAACTAATGCCAGTGCTGGAGTCTACATGAGTTTAAAAGGATTGTTACTTACCTTTGCAGGTGTTCTTGAAGATCTTTGCATCTGGCCAGCGCATCTTGATAATTTCTTCTCTCCTCCAGCAGCTCATTATCCAGAGTTTCTATTTTCCCTTGGAGGAAGTTTACTTCAGTTTGTAACTCCTCTGCCCGTGCTTCAAGTGATCTGTAAGACTCTGCCATGCATTTGAGCTGTGTCTCGGCCAAGCTGTTCAACTTTTGAGACGATGTTAATTGTGACATAACCTCTGAAAGATGCTGTTCTGTTTCCAGTAACTGCGACTTGGTACTTTCCAGGTTTTCAGTACATCTAACCAGGTCAATTTCCATATTATCCTTCTCCAATTTCAATTGTTCCAACTCCTCCAATGAGCATTTCCATGATGTGGCAGTCAATTCAGATGTTGGAACAAGATTCCCATCATGTGGAATGTCAGGGTCAGAAGTGGAATCAGAAAATTGGGTGCAACTGTTTGAATATCTCTCGGTTGACGAGTCTACAATGCCCTTATTCTCTGGTAAAGCAATTTTGTCTATACAATCAGAACTACCAGTTTCCACTTCGGAATTTTTATATCCCAGGACATTGAAGTGGAGCTCACGTGCTTTGCTTAATACGAGAGAAAGCTCAAGAACAAAATCAGGGAGGTTTGTCCTACAGTTAATAATCTCATTGTATTTGGCAGAGAACAGATCCATTTTTTCATTCAGTCCTCCATCATGAGCTGTTACCTGGATGGCTTTAGCCTCTTTACCTAGAATCATTACAAAGTCATAAATCTGAGAAATGGCTACTGCTAATTCTTGGTTAATGGTGTGAAGAATCTCGGTGTTCGTTTTACTATCTCCAGAGGAAGACATATCCTCTTCTTCAGTCACCTCAGCACCAGTCTTCTGGTCACAAGCAGTGTCCAAACACTGTGCTGCCTCAGCAACACGATTTGATGACTTGGGATGTAGAGTATCATGCATGTCCTCTACAACCCGTTTAAGGTCCTCCCAAACAACTTCCATGTTCTTCTCCTTGGACATCAAATCTAGAACCGTAGAAATTCTTGATTGAAGCTTCAAAAAGGTGAGCGGATCAACATGCACCCGAGGAATCAGTGCTATCACTTCATTAGGAAAAACTGGTGTTTCTGATTCAAGATGATCCTTAGATTGCACATCCATGCTGGCTGTGGCTTCTATCGAAGTGTCATAGTTTGCAATTGCATTTCGTGTATTACCCGATAAGTCTGAACAAGAAACTTCTGCAGAATCATTTGATGAATGTGCTATTTTCTCCATCTCCAGAAAATCATCCATAAGGTCCAGGTGATGTGCACTTTCAGACTTGAGTGGACTATCAACTTTCTTTTCCTTCTTGAAGTAAGAGTGCTCAGACATCAACACTGTAGAGCATGATCCAGTAACACTTGCATCATCATCATCTCCACCTTCAGACATGGAGGTCAAGCCTGGTGGATTGCTTGTATTTTGAATATATGAACCTTCAATAGGGACATGAGCATTGGATTTTGCAGGACTTTTATGTTTACCATTGGCATGCAGTTCTACTTCTAGATCCTGAAGCTTATGGGCCGCATCAAAACACATACTCCTGGAGGCTAGGAGTTCACTGTTGCGATTTGCCAATGCTTCTTTCAACATCTTAGTTTCTTCTTCCGTTGCCAATAGACGTTCAGTAAGTAACTCATTTTCTTTCTGGTACTTGTGTATACTATCAAGGGAAAATTCAGGCAGTTGGCTCAAGTGTGAAGTAGGAGGCTTTACCAGAGACCTCCTCAAACGTGAGTCTCCATAATCCCTCCCCAAAGTTTCAACTTCAAGTTTCATTTGGGCCAATGCAGCAGGACCAGGTAACTTTTTCCTAACAAGACCGCGTAACCTCTGACACTCCGCTTCAAGTTTAGCAATCTTTTTTACTCCTTCCAGGTGCTGCTTGTTGACTACTTCAGCAGACCGCACACTCATATTCTTCTCCTCATTACGAATTTCAAGCTCTTTCGAAGCAATATGAAGTTCATATTCGAGTGAATTTATTTCCCTGTCAGAGGATTCAATATTGCTCTTCAGAAGTTCTATCTCTGCCTCAGCTTGTGATTTTTCTTCACTCAGCTTGATCAACATGTTAGAGCGCTCTTGCAAAGACCTTGAGAGTGCAGCATTTTCGGCAGCAGACCTGAGTAATTCTTGCTCTAAATTAGCTATATTTGCTTCAAGCTGGAGCTTCATCTTGTCAAATTGTTTTGTTTTATTAAGAACAACCTCATGTAACTTTTCTTCATGTTCTTCCTTCAAACTTCGTATCTGCCTCATGCACTCCTTGAGACCGTCATCCAAATGTGATGCCCGGTCTTCTGCGGTGAGCTTTAACAGCGTGACAGATTCCAAATGATTTTTCAAAGCTAAAGCTTCTGCCTCGGCCTTTTCCCAACCTGTGCAACTAGTTGTTAGGAGTTAAGTTCTGTCCATATTAGACTAACTTAAAAAAGGGAAAATTACCCATTACAATACTCTAAATATTTGAATAGCTTTCTGCATATGTACTAGAGTCAGACCAGTGTCCAACCTGAGACAGCTTCTTCAGCAACTTTGGAATGTTGTTTCACTAGGTTTTCTTTATTAGTCATTTCTGAATGGGCTGCTGACAGTTTTTCATTCAAGTCCATTACTTCCTCTTCCAGATTTTTCATTTTTTCTTGGTAGGACTTCACTTCTTCTTCCAACCCAGATAGATGCGTATATGACTCCATTGAAATTTGAACATACTTTGGTTTTTTATTGCTATCCTGTTTAGCCTGTTCGAAAATGAAACACAAAAACAGAGTAAAAACTAAAAACCATAAGAAAGATGTACTTGAGAGAGAGAGGGAGTCAATGAGCCAAGATATATTTTCAAACACGGGAACTGTTCACCGTGATACCGACAAACCTTGTCAGTCTGAGTTGTCCCTGCATCTGAAGGGGCTGTAGAAGACTCCGACTCTACAGCTGCTGCATTTTCAGTCACTGCTTTATTAGATGAAGATTTCTTCTTCCATGGCCAACTTTTTCGATCCATTTTAGGCTGTTGGAAACAAAAAGTAAAGAAGTGCAAGCTAACATTACAGTATTTTTCAAGAGTGAGGTAATATTACTAGAAAATTAAAATGCATCCGATACTTATAATCACCAACACAACATAGGCCTAAACACAAACAACATTATGAATTTAATTAGAATGCTTCAATTGCCATTCATAACAAAATGCCAGTCAAAAATTAGAAACATAATGTTGCTGGTCTACTCATTGCATTAAGAAAATTATGGAAGAGTTGCAAAGCTTTTCGGATTTTTAAAAATGCTTAAAACATATTCCGAAAATAAGAATTACCAATCAGGTGGAAGATGCAGGTAGGAGGAAATCGATTACTGACCCAATCACAAACACAGTATCAGGACACCAAAGTCACTAGGCACTCCAATATTCCCTATTTGAGCTTCCAGACTATGACATGCAATCACACAATAACTTTTTATAGTGTTCTGTAATTAAGATATACAAAAACAAAGGGAGAAAAACTGGAAAAAGTTGAAAATTTCAAGCGTAGGCTGAGAATTCTTTTCCCCCTTTTGAAGGTGTAAATTGAGAAAGAACAAGGCAGAACTAAGAAAAAAAAAAGTTTGGACTCACAAAGTTCCAACGAGGATCAAAAGATAAATTAAGTGCAAATAACTGGAGGCCAGTTAGAGATTTTTGAGATATTATTGTCAAGTTCTCTATAATGGTTCAATATTACAGAAGTGAAGAAAATTTTTAAGGTGTGCAATCACTCAAGATAATTAAAAATAGGGCGATGGGGATAAAGAAAAGGACAGGTCACCAAAAACAATGAAAATATACTATGAACTTGACATTCTTGTATTTAAAACAAGATTCTTAAAGGTCAATTTCAAAGAAAGAATTATTCCATACATTGCTTAAAATTGGTCTAAATTCACAGTGCCCTTAGTCAAGGATAAAACAACTTCGAAAACAACTTCGAAGGGGATGTTTGATTCCCATTTTTCCGCAAATACATTTTTCTCTCTCATCTTTAAAACCACAAGTTTTTCATCAAATCAAGAACTTTTCCTTCTTTTTTAACCAATATTTCAAAACACATTCTTAAAAAATAATGGGGAATCAGGCCATCATTCATCACCTTGAAACCCAATGCAGGCATCAATCGCAATATGTGATCCCAAAAGCTTGTAAAAAAAAATATTTTCTACTAACAGAAATTCAAACACGTAACTTCGACAGAATTTACATCATGCAACACACCAAAAAAATGGAGAAAACTAAAAAATAGCAATTAATTACCCAAATTCTAAATTCATTCATAGCTCTTGAAACTTTAGATTCTTATATTAAGAATAAAAGAACAGTGGAATATCACAAGAATTTTTAAATAATTTCAAACAAAATTGAAATATTAAAAAAAAAATAAAAAAAATCATTGATTGTCCGCAGGAATAAAGATAAAAATATTGTAGGTTCTGACCAGAGTAAAAGCTGATTTACAAGACTTCTAAAGCAATGAGACACAACTGTGAATTTTAGGGAAATTGAAAAGGAAAAGTGATTGAATAAAATTACTCTACAAATCAAACCCGGGAAACACGTACTAAAAATAGATTTTAAACCATAAAATTTGCAGAACACTAAACAAAAGTCAGCAAAGTTTCAATCTCCTTTAACGCCATCATCTAATTGAAAATCAAAGAAACAGAAAGATGGTACACACACAACAATTCCACTTACCAGTCAGGATTACTAGCAATGCAGCTGGAGCAGAAGATTATGATTCTATTACTGCAATAATGTTGATTAGAAGAAACTAAGATCAGCGCTTGAAAATAAAGTTAATTTCTCTGTGTTTGAGAGAGAGAGAGAGAGGACGGCGGTGGAGTGCTGGCGGAGTGGTGGCGGTGGGTAGGGGGTGGGGTGGCGTGGGATAACAATATTTTGCGTTGGGTGTCACTTGAATACAAGGCGTTGGAAAGCTCCAAATCGTCAGCCTTTTAAATTTGTGTGCTGTATTATTATTTTCATAGTAAATAAAAATTAGAAAAAAATAATATTATAATAAAGAAATAGAATATTTACAGGAAATTGTATAATTGATCCCTAATTGTTTGAAGTAGTAAGAAATCGATCTAAAAACTTTGAAAAGAAGCAACTTGATCCCAATCATTCTTTATTGTTGCTCATTGTGTTCTCAATTATCGAAATTGTGAGAGCCAACATTATGATTCAATTTCAAACAATTTTGTGATTTAGGACTTACTTTATAGTTGTTATAATAAAAGATACGAGATTAACTTGCTCATTTTGACTTTCTTTTATGCCCCTATTTGATAAAAATTATAATATAGATTTTTTTTAAAATTAAATTTAAAAATTAATTTCAATAACATAATTTATGATACCCACAACTTTTCAAATATATATTTCATATATTTTTGTCAAAATTTGTTAAAAATCTAATTTTAATATCACCGAATAAATCTAGAGATTTATATACAAATGGAACAACATATTGAGGATTAATAAATCAAATGACGAATTTACCCTTGAATTTTATTTAGACCACCGTCATTCCAGCTCATAATTTGAGCGTAGACTTGGTGGCATGTGCAGCCGTTGTATCTGATTCTCGTTACGCCGCATTTTTAGATTTTTTTTTTCTTTTACTTTTAAAATATTTATTTTAGGTAAGTCCGTAAAAAATTCTATCTGTAAATATTTTAATAGAAATATTTTCTAATTGTTAATAGCTTCATTTAATTTGTAAACATCCAATAATTAAAATTCTTATCACTTATACTTGGTCATTGATAAAGATCGATAACGACGGTTGAAAAATTGATAAAGACCGATAACAACAATTGTAACTTTTTCCTAATATTTTCATGAGTTATCGCAAACTCACATCCTAGGCCCTGTTTGTTTTTTTTTTTTTTATTAAAATCAGATTTTAATTTAAATCAAAGTCAAACAATCAATATTAACCACATTTTTCATGAATCCCACGACTTTTCAACCATATATTTCAAAAATTTCTATCACAATTTACTAAAAATCTAATTTTAATCCCCGCCAAACACTCACTTAATTTGTAAATTGCAAACAATCAAACAGTATAAACATATATAACTTGAAATCAACGAACAAATATATGAAGATGACAATGCTCCAACAATTAAAAAAAAAAATGGCAAATTTTATAGAGTCCAAAATAAAATAACTGACGATAATTTCTATAATAACGCAGGGCAAGGTCGCAACCCAAAATGGAATGAGAAGTTTAAGTATAGAGTCGATTATCCAGTGGCCGATGAGCAGCACAAACTCGTTCTCAAGATTATGGATCACAACAAGTACACTGAAGATGACTATCTCGGCGAGGCAAAGTAAGACAATATAATATTTATCAACACATCTCTTATTTAATCGTGTTTAGTCTTATTCTTGTTAGTCCGAATGTAACTTATCACGACCTACATGAATGCAGGATCTATGTGAAAGAACTTATAGAATTAGGAGTGGAGAAAGGAAAGGCTAGACTTCGACCACAGAAATACAGAGTTGTATACACCAACCTAACTTATTGCGGAGAGATTCAAGTCGGAGTTACTTTTACTGTAAAGGTACCGATATAAAATAATCCCTCAAACCTAAAGTGCCCAACATTGTTAGAAGAATCATGCTACAATAACATAATTCTTGACATAATGTCACGTGACACCTCATCATTAAACTGTTTAAAATACAATCAACTTTTACATCCTATCATATCTTACCAACACTTATTATGTCAATGCATCTGTCAACATTTTTCTGTCAAAGTGGCGTAACCCTTATTAGAATCAGATACAAGGAAAATCTTTGTAATGGAACCTAAACAAACAATAAGTTTTAGGCTTCTTTTGACAATTTGATACTGATGTACAAGTTTTGGTCAATGTTATTTGATTGCAGAAAGAAACGGTTGAAGAAAAAGACATTAGAAAATCTTCACGAAGATATTTGGACTATGAAGAACGAACCACCAAAAGAATCAAACTCTATTGGAGTAAGAAGAACGAAGAAGAAGAAGAAGAAAAATATGTACCGGCTGGAATTGGGAATTTAATGTTGTTGTAAAAGCGTTCTTTGGTTCTTCTCATTGAATAGTTTTAGCTGATTATGCAACTTTTAATCCGGAATGTAAAATGTACAAATGATATCCGGAGAAAGAACAAGAAAAGGAACTTTTTAAAAATGTGAATTTAGGCTTTTGAAATTTATATACTTTGATTCAAAGATTTGGGGATATAAATGTTGATTCGGTTGTCCTTTGATACATTAAATCGTTTTAACACAACTGATTGTTACGTGCCTCCAACTAATTTCGAAATCATTACTACAGAGAATAAAAAGTTTTATGTTTTTGTATAGGAAATGCTATTTTATATGCAGCAACGCTATACTTATCATGTCAACATCGAAATTCTCATTGCTATAGTTGACTTATGGTCATGGCCTAATATATCTTATCTAAAGATTTTTTATAGTGCAATATATGTGAAATCTCTCCACCATATTGCACAAAAGTGTCAACATTATATTCGATAAATTAATGGCACATTTAAAGCGTGATGACATCCAAGATAAAAATCTCCATAAAATAGAGCAAAGAATAAATATAGTTCCACTGAGGAGGCATATACTCTTAGTAAGTATATGGTCATAACAAATTGTAAAATCCCAAGTTCAGGTACATGAAATATTGAAAATTAAGATATCTAAATAAATTATATCATTATGGTAAAAGAAATGAAATGGGATATAAAAAAAAAAAATTGACAACATTTTTTGCATAATGCTGCACTTTCATATTATGAATGATTTTAAGGAAATTTGTCGATGAATAACAACGTAAAAATAATATAATATTTATTTTTATTTGCCATTCAATTTAATATTTATTTATTTTGCTTTGGTAGCTAGAAAAAAATATTATAAGATTCATCAGCTGTAAAATGTATATATTACTTGATAATATATTAGTATAAAATTATTCTATTTAACTGAATAATCAAATTTTATGAAATAAAGTGTCATAAAACAAATTTCCAAAATTTGAAACCAAATGTAATTTCTAGTTTTATGTTTTGAGAAATAATTTGTTGCGGAATTGATCTTCAATTTGTGGAATCAAGATTCAATTTCAACCAACCAATATCAAATTGCAATTAACCAAAAGCTCTAACCTGCAATTATATATTCACTTATGGTTGTTTTCTTTCTTTCTCATCCACGAATGTACAAGGTTATGATGATAATTTTCAAGCCACACAAGCAAAGAGAACACCAACAAAGAAGTTGTTGACCCCGAAAAATGGCTTCGACACGTAGCCAACAAAATAAATCTTTACGTATGCTCCTCCCTGTGCGTGGCAACACACCATCAGTCACTCGTGACCTTTTTTGGTAGGAGTGGAAGTGGTTGCGAGCACTCCAACAGTCAAGTCAATATTTCAGTCAATTGAAAAGTGGTGTCCGGCGATGAAGTGATCACTGGGGACGTGGTTGAGAATATGTGTAAATATATAGTGAATGGAGATAAAAGACTAAGTGTAGATCTCAAAGAAAAATTATGGGAACCCTTCTTCATTATGGAGAGGGAGTATTTATACTAGATAGTGGAAGAGGAAAGCCGTTGGATGGTGGGACACGTGGCTTCAGATCCCAGAAGGGTCGTCCTCTCCTAGGCATCAATATGTCCATCCATAGGTTGGCTGGCATTAAATGTTTTCTGACATAGCAGCTGAGTTGATCGATTGTAGCCTGTCACTCGTCCCATCAATCAGTCAGGAACTTGATTTTGGGTGGATCTCACAAAAGTTCTTGGTATGGGAAAGGTGATGTGAATTGTAAGGCGCGACGAATACGAAGTGCGGGCCTTTGCATCTGCCGTAAATGGCAGATGAGTTCGGCTCTTCTACGAGGTGAGACGATAGCGCTGTTAGTTTGGTTCTTCCGACATGAATTACCTCGACCGTCACATGGGTATGTAAAATCAGTTTGCCAACGTGGCGGACGAAGTGGAAGGACTCAAAAAAGGCCCGTAACAACAGTCCCCCAAGTCCGTATATGGATATTTATATAATGAAGGAATTTGATTAGCTGTATCCTGTCATTATTTGGGGTGCTTGCATTGTAGAAGAGACGAATAGTTGTGTGAAAATGACGTCCTAGCTGAAGGACGAAGTGATGAGCGTTGACAACTTTGAGTAAAGTTGTTGTAAAGCGA
>CAIGRQ010330613.1:0-21117 GCA_903798375.1 Fraxinus sp. D2006-0159
TGGTTTGGAAGGCAAAAAATTTTCGGAATTTTTGTCCATTTTTTTGAATTTCTAGAGAGAAGGGAGAGCATTTGGCAGTAGAGAGAGAGTGGAAGGGTGAGAATGGTTAAGGTTTAGTTTAGGGTTTAGGAAAATTCCGTTAATTTTTCCGTTAAACCAAGAAATTCCGTTAATTTTTCCGTTAAACCAAGAAATTCCGTTAAATAGCCACTTTTTATATATAGAAAGATACACACACACACACACACAACTTACACGTAACCTTCAAAGAAACTCAAAAGGTTTTTAGATTAATTAAAAATTACTTAAATTAAACTCTCTAGTTATTATCAAGTTAATGAGTAATTATGTTTAATAATTATAATATAGATTCAATTCCCCAAAACCTACTCATTAAATTGATTATTTTATTATTATTTATATTTTGTTTATTAACAAAATATAAAATTTAGAATATTTTTTTTCTGTCAAAATAACTAGGATATAACTAGTCTAAAAATATTTATTTTTGAGCTCAATTTATACTATTTAACACGAGATAAAAAATAAGTATAATATCGATATATTTTATCAACTTCTAAAATACTTAAATATTTGATCCAAATAATTTACGATAAATTTTAAAAGTGCACATAAGCAAATAAATATTTATGTAAATAAGTAGGCCGAATTTATTGTTTCAACTTTTGGACTTTAGTGTGACCACCAAGATAGACATGAGCTATTCATTTGCTAAATGCACAATCTTAAACTTAGTCATATAATTAAAATTTGGGGTGTTATCATACGTGTGACTATTATTGTGATATTTTAGTAAACTAATTTTGATTAAAAATTGTGTCTAGTTAATATTAAGCTAGCTAGATTGTGACCTCTATAATTCATGCATGTGACATATGTCACTCATGTGACTTTTGTTTCTCCAAAAGTACGCCTACGCAGACGGATATGAAAGGGAGGTGTCGAACTAAATGAGGGAGAAGAAATGATTGTTTGTTTCTCTCTTCGAAAAATTTAATAAAGAAAAAAGATATTAATATTTTTTCAAAATCAAATTTCAGAAGATAAAATAACTTAAAATTTGGTACAGCACAATTAACGAGATTTTCTTTAAAATAAAATAAATACTTTAGAATATTTTTTAAAGTAAAAATACTTGATTTTTGCGCAAAAAAAAGAAAAAAAGAAAAAGGAATTTATACTTAATTTTTTATTATAGAAACTTAAAAACATAGTTTTGTGTAATTTTTCTTCTAGATAACGTATAAATTAAAATCCAAAAATGGAGGAAATTATATTTATCCGATAATTTTTTGAAGTCGAAGTCCATAATTAATACAACGATAAATTAATTATCGAGTTTTTATCTCGAATCTATACCCTCAAATTTCGATTATATGAATGAATCATCAAGCATCCACGTATAACCACAATCATAATACCAAGTTTAATGTCGAATATTTAACATTCCAAAGGTAATGATTGGTTGGTAAATCTGTTCAAAATTATCATTAAAATAAAATGTTAGGTTAGGACACCCAACCCAATTTATGCTTATCCTCGAATGCTGTAATCACTTTTATATTATGAAAACGCGAGGCCTAGAAGAGGCTACGTTTCTCATTCTCATTGGCCAAGCTGATATCAAATCGCGGCTGACTCCCTGGTCGCGCCATGCGGCTCGACGCCGTTAGCTGGTTTTCAAATTATACTTCTCATAATTCATAATTTTTATTATTTTGGTTTCAAAAGTATCTCTTCTTTAATTGTCTTTTTCAGTTTCTTAACTTAATATTTTTCTGTCTTTAAATTTTTGGAAAATAGAGTATTTTGTGAAAAAAACTAAACACAATCCTTGTTCTATTAGTAGATAATCGGTCCACATCCAATTAATTTTTTGCTATATTTTGAATTCTAAATATAATTGTATATAATCAATGTTAAAATGGGCTCTTTTGAGAATATATAATGTAATTGAAATAAAATATACATATTTACAGCCTGTTTGGTATAGATTAAAATCAGATTAAAATTGAAAAATTAGCCATTATTGTTGATTTTTATTAGATCGGTGGGACCCAATAACGATCATATTTTCAATTTTAATTGGATTTTAATTGTTACCAAACAGGTCCTTAAATTTAAATATATAAAATTCATCTTTCAATCTTTCGTGCCCTCGCTCCAGTCATTGTTACTTATTTATCTTAATATGCTTGATTTTACAAATTTTCATAGATATATCTAGAGTAAGGCAAAAATTAAAGTCAACATTTAGTTTACTAATGATGATACTTAGGTTTCTCTTCTGTCCATATGTGGTGGTTCTCATGCAACTCCATCACCTAAGAGGTCGGGCTAACTCTAATGTGTTGGACTTTGAATGATTAAGTTAGTACCGAAAAAGGGAAAGTGAGTAAAAATATAAAAAGTTTAAAAGTTGTCATGTCAAGTGTATATATAAATTTTTCAGGAATTGATGTGTTCCTAATTCAATTATATACGAACATGATAGGTATCTCATTTATTCCTATATTGGCAAATAGAATATAAGAGGTTGTTTCTTCGATATGTTAGTTGTTAACCAGTTATTACACTTTACAGCCAATCATGAGATCTTGTTGTTGTTGAAGTCACATTGTTGTCGTGTCCGAATAATTCAACATCTTTCGTCCTCAACCTTGAGATCAAGTGAACTTAAAAGGTGTCAACAATTTGCAAGTTGAGGTTGACGCGAGATGTCATGACATTCTTTTTATTATCAATTAGTAATTATAGCGGATAGAGTTAAGGTATGAAAGTCCAAAAACCATAAATATGACATGTCCACTCTGTCATATGAAAGACGAATTAATGTATGACTAGACTCATAAGTACCAAAACGTTCGAACCATGGCCCAAAACCTATGAGCTTACCAACAATTGCCAAAATTTAGTTAAAAGAAACACCGATGTTGCTTCTTCAACATGTTAGTTGTTAATCAGTTATTACACTTTACAGACAACCATGAGATCTTGTTGTGGTTGAAGTCACATTGTTGTCTTGTCCGATTAATTCAACATCTTTCGTCCTCAACCTTAAGATCAAGTGAACTTACAAGGTGTCAGCAATTTGCAAGTTGAGGTTGACGCAAGATGTCATGACATTCGTTTTATTTAACCTCTATTTGTTTTTCATTTTTCATCCATAAAAATGAAAAATATGACCATCATCCATCACATCAAGTCATAAATTTTAAATTCCTATATATTGTGTGGGGGGCTCAATAACGACTATATTTTTTATTCTCATTCTAGAATAAAAAGAATCAAATGGGCCCATAATCTTATTAGTATCAATTAGCAATTATAGCGGATAGAGTTAAGGTATGAAAGTCCAAAAATTATAAATATAACGTGACGTATCCACTTTGTCATATGAAAGACGAATTGGTATGAGCAGAGTCACATATACCAAAAAGTTCGAACCATGGCCCAAAACCAATGAGTTTACCAAGAATTGCCAATATTTAGTTAAATGAAACACTGACCAAGTCAAGATACAATTAAGATCACCTAATTGAATTTCAAATCATGATTTTTTGCGGCGCTTTATATTTTCCAAAGCCAGCAGCTCTATCTATGGCTCATTAGCCGAGTGGGCAATAAGATATTTTTCTTTTTCCTGACGTGAAACAGCAGCTGTCCCCCAAATTCGCAGAATTCCAGTTGGCCGGTAAACCCTACAATTCCAGAATTCAATTCAAAAAGTACAAGGTGACATTTTCCGCAATCTCTACGTGTCAACCCTACAAGCCGACACCCAATTCTCCTTTTTCTCCTTTCACCCTATTATCTCCCAGATATTTTCTTCTCTCTCATTGCTGTAGTTAGGTATACAATTTACTGTCGCCCCGTATGAAACAAACGCACCAGATTCTTTGAATTACAGGTTTTTATCGTTTCGTTTCTCTAATTATGCACGCGCTTTTCTGAAGGCGTTCTAATCCCATTTGCACAATGCGATGCATGTAAGTTTTATGTTAACTTCAATTGATTCTTTTCTTGATTTTATTCTTGCTTTTCTAGATTTCCTTTATTGTTTCTTTTCATCCGATGCATTTGTTGCTCTTGAATCTTTTATTGATTTCATTCATTGTTTTGTGAAAGAACTGTAAAAGGGTAGTAAAGTGTTTTTCAACCTATGCATACAGTAATATGTCTTGCCATTTGTTCATCTTAACGCTCATAACATTAATCTATTTTTGTTTCTCTTCGAAGTCATGGGCAGATTCAAAGCCAGAGAATTAGTGGTGTTCATGTTATGGATACATGGTATCACTTTAGTAAAAGAAGACATGTTTTGTGGTAGCCCGGGTATTGTTTCTTCTTTCTATAGAGCATATTGGTTATTGTGCTTGCTTTTAACATATGGAACTTTACCTTATTCAGTTTTGTTTCTTCTCTTTTTTGTTGCCACTCTTCGAATTATATTTTTTGTTATATAATTCATGTCTCGTCTAGGCTTTTAACTTTGTTTTATGTTTGTATTTTTTGCAATATTTCAATATATAATATGATGAGTACTCATGCATATTTTTCTCCCCCTAAATTATTTGTACATAGATATGATAGAAAACCAACATAAGGGTAGTGGATCTAAAGTGATATAAAATAAAAATTTCAAATCTATGACCTTGTTATACGGAGATTAATCTGACCTTGTATTGAGAATTTTACGTTCCCTCTTTTATATACACACGCATAGATGCAAATACATGAATTTAGAAGTACCTGGATATTTTAGTACCTAAACTATTACATGATTCTAATGACAAATGATAGTTAATGCATGTGAAAATCTAAAAGTAGTCTCTAGCATTCCCTTTCAATTCTTTAAACACTAAGTTTGTCTTGAAAATAAAAGATTTATTTTTTGGGAAACTAGTGTTGTGAATATATCAGTCACTCATCTTTACGAGGTTCATAACTTGAAATTCGTATGCTTAGTACCATTGGGAGAAATAAGATTCGTAGTCATGAGATTGACTAAGAAGTTGTCACGAAAGAGAGTAGTGGGAGAGACTTGGTCTTCTTGCATGTCTTTCCAAATCATTTTAGCTAAACTAATTCACAAAGTCTAGCGATCAAAGAGTGATCCACAATTGGTTAGAAATAACTCTAATTCAACCAGCGAAGGAACTAATAATGGGATTAAGTTGGAGCCGTAAGCTTAGCTTTCAATTATGAAATCCCCTAGTAAGAATACCTTTCGACTTGTTTTACTTGTCATAACGGGTATAGCTATAACACATTTTGACCGTATGCCTCTCACCATTGTGAGGATTTCATTTTATTAAAAAATATGGTTGCTTTACATGAGAAGTGTATATTTACAACCATATATGGCAAAGCTAATAAAGGAAAGCTAATCTCTATCAATATGTAAATTGATGTAAATAAGGTAGATCTCTTCCAGGTCACCAACTTTCTTGACCTTTTGGCACTCGACAGGCATCAACCTTCACATATGATCTTACGAATTTGCGGAGTGGTATTCTTGGGAACAAATCCAGTGAAGACGAGGTGGGGCTTATGATTTCAATAGAATATGCGAATTATAGAAGCCAAGATTGTTTCTTACTTTTCTACGAAATAAGTGCATTGCCAAGGAATATGCACCAACCAGTGATTGAACGTCAATTATTCACACAATCCACCCAATCAGCATCACAATAAGCTACCAATTGAATTGACGATGCAGAGGAAAAGTAAAGACCGCGATTAGAAGTACCTCATAGGTACCGAACATACAACGAACTACAGTCAAGTGTGGAGGACAAGGTGTCCGCATAAACTGACTAACCTGTTGAATCGGAAAAGATATGTCAGGCCTAGTTATGGTTAAATGGTCCAAGTTACCGATCAATTGTTGATAGAGAGACCTCATCCTTATGGTGCTTCACATTTACCTCCATGGAAGTTGCACATGATTCCCATCATGAAGACCTGCCAATGCAATCAACTCGTGACTATACTTGTGCTGATGTAAGAAAGTACCTGCATGAGTAGATTTTACTTCAAGACTCGATAAATACTGTAGAGGACCTAAATCTTTCATATGAAGGGAGGCATTGAGATGTTGGAGCTGTGGAATCAATACATTATTAATCCCTATAATAACTATATCATTTACATAAACCAAAAACAACACAATACCACTAGCAGTCTTACGTGGAAACAAGGAAAATCATACTAGCTCTGGATAAAGGAAAATCAAATAAAATAGATTGGAACTTGTCAAACCAAGCTCGAGGAGCCTATTTCAAACCATAGAAAGACTTTTTTTAACCGATACACATGTAGGAGTAGCAAACAAGCTTTGTGGTGAAGTCATACAGATCTTTTCCTTTAGATCACCTGCAAAAAGACATTTTTGACATCTATCTGCAGCATAGGACAACCCTGTGAGGTTTTTAGGCTAAAAATAGTTCGTACTGTAATCATTGTGGACAACAAGCAAGTCTCTACCTTATACTTTTACCGATTACCAAGCGCCACTAACCTTTCACCAACTGTGCTTTATGCTTGTCTAAGAACCATTAGACTTTAACTTGATGGTTTTTGCCCATTTACACCCAATAAGCTTAACATTAGATAGACAAGAAACAATATCCAAAGTATGGTTCTCCTGCAAAGCTTGCAGCTCTTCATCCATGGTCTTTACGTAACATGCTTGTATAGCTGCCAAAGAGGAAAACATGGGGGGCATACTGATCTGAGTACAAGTTTGCATTAAGCAAAGTATGGGAAAAGCTATACATTTCATGGCTAGATTAGAACTGGGAGCAGCATGACTTTGAAAGAAATATTGATCCGTAAAGGTCACATTTCTAGAATATGAATGTGATTAGCAGTAGAATCAAAGTATGTAAAACCTTTTTGAGAAATTTTAGCCTAAGATAGCACATTGAGCAGATTGAGCAACAAGTTTGTGAGTTTATGAGGAGGTATATAAACAAAGCACACACATCCAAATGTATGTAAGGTTTGATAGCTAGGAATGCGAACCAACAAACGATAATATGTGGCTCATAGTTCAAAATTTGTGATGGCAGATGATTAATTTGTCAAAGCTTCTACTCAAAAGGTCAACCATGTTGCAATTTATTTTTGGAACCAACAAGGTTTTTATCTTATTGGCAAAGCTATTACTTCCACTCATCACCACTATCAAGATATACTAATTCCCAAACAATGGTGAAAATGGTTCCATGAACTTAATACCTAAACATCAAAAAACTTCACCTCAAGAATGCTATTTAGATATTTAATTCCTCCGTGAGCTATTTTAAGTCTTCTGGCATCGATCAAACTTCTGAATGAAGTCATATGCATCCTAAAATTATAGAAGAGGATAGAACTTCGATCGTAAGATTTTTCGCGATGGCCTTGGATGCTCCAAAATGTCCTGCTTAATTTAATGAGTGATATGGGTTAGAATCTGATCTATTTTTTCCTCTGAAATGCAATGTTGAATAATTTGATATGGAATTTGCTTGTATATGATCCTCCTCGATGTAATGCCTAATATCACTGAAGAATGCCTTTTTCTAATGACTTGTGTAATGTGGTGGAATGATGTTATTGGCCAAATAATTTACAAAATATGCATACTATGAGGTAATTTTTAGCTAAAGGAGTATCATCTAGGAAAATTTCATTTACTTCATCAAGCTCATTTTGCTTTACCAATTCAAATTAAGAGAGATGGCGGATACCTCTTCACACCCTTTCTTATCTCGTATCTCGAGATCAAACTCTTGCAAAAAAAAGTATCCATCGAATGAGCCTCAACTTTGCATGTAGCTATTTCAAGGTTGAATAATCGGTATAAGCAATCACCTTAAATCTAATTAGATATGAATGTAATTTGCTGAAAGCGAAGACCATTGCTAGGAGTTCATTCTCAGTGGTAGCATAGTTTAATTGCCTTTTATTAAGTCCTACTCGCATAGTGAATCACGGGAGATAAGTTTCTGCGCTGACCTAATATTGTCCCAACTGCATAATTACTTGCATCACGCATGAGCTTAAAAAGGTAGGCTCCAATTTGGTGAAACTAGAACTAGTGCTAATATTTCCTTCAGAGTGTTAAAAGCATGTGTACTTCTCGAAAGAATGGAAAGCGGTATCCTTAAGTAGATTGTACAATTGCTTGATGATTTTGGAGAATTCCTTAATGAAACATCGCAAACTTACATGTTCTAAGAAACTCCGAATGCCCTTGTTTGATGTTGGTGAGGATGAAGTTTCTCGATCACTTGTATCTTAGCTATGTCAACCTCAATCCGTTGGACGAAATTTGATGTCCTAACATAATTCCCTCTTGAACAATGAATTGATACTCTTCTCAATTTGGTAGCAGGTTGGTTTCTCTACATCACCTTAAGGCTAAGCTCAAGTTCAGAGAACGATGACCTAAACATCGAGAAATCATCCATGAATACCTATATATAATTCTCCATCGTGATTGAGAAAATGGATATCATACAATGTTGAAATGACGTTGGGTGTACAAAATCCAAGCGACATCATTAGATATGCAAATTGCCATAATGGCAAGTAAATTTGTCTTCTCTTGATCCTTCAAGGTGATAGGAATTTGATTATAACCGGAACAATCATCTAGAAAATAGTAGTAAGAGGGATTGACGAGCATTTTCAACATATGGTTGATAAAAAGAGGAGGAAAGTGATCCTTGTTGTAGCATTGAGTTTGCAGTAATTAATGTAAATTGGCCACCCTGTAAATGTTCTTTTGGAATGAGCTCGTTATTCTTGTTAGGCACTACTGTGATTTCCTTCCATTTTTAGGTACTACCTGTGCTGGATTGATCTATGCACTATATGAGATCATATTTATATGGTAACGACATCCTTTTAATTCTTCAATAGATTTTCAAGAAATCACAATCTTCTTGCTTGAAATCTTCAACTTTCGAGCCTTGAAAGTATGATGCGCTTTGTGTATTTTTTGTCTTCATCTCTCTCTTTTCCAAGTTTCAAGGCTAACCATGCAATCGTATAGTAGGGCTATTTGTGATCGCATGGTTATGTGTGTGTTTGTAGGATTTGCAAGTTCCTACCTTGCGATCGTATGGGTGTTTCCCACACGATTGCAAGGCACCCATTGTTGCCCAAGTTCATCTTGGAACCTGGATTCACTTATTCTTGCAGCCCAAGTTATATGTATTTTTGGTACCCACATCTTTTGATCTTTACACTTTGATCCCCATCTTCTATACTTTGTTCGGTTTAGGTCCATTTTCATTAACTTTTTGCTCCTTTTCTCCATACTCCATAATTCAACAGAGTTTCTCCTAAAACAATCAATATATTAAGAAAATTTAGTATAAATTCAATAAAGCACTCCCAAACATCTACTTTTGATGGCCCAAACAAGTGTAGAGTTACACTTATCAAGTCAACATGGTATAAGGCTAAGAGCATGCAAATGTCTTGAATTCAAGTCTTGTCACCACCCATGTAAATGAATTGGGCAAGTGTTAGGCTTTGATAGAAAATTAGAAAGAAAAATCTGCTTATACGTGAATGGGCGTGTTGTAAATAATATTTAAATAATGTATATTTAACCTTATCTAATCGATAGATTTTTTAAATCGAGTGGTTCAACTTAAGTGATTATAATATTATAACCATGTAATTATATTTTCATAAAATATTTAAACAACGTTTTGTGTTGTACTTGTTTTTTCTTTTATAATTGCATCGTTATGTCTTGTTTTCTGTTTCCACGCAACCTACTGGTTATTCTTCATTAATAACAAGAGATGAACGCGAAATAGAAGCATAGTCATTTTCCATGGGTACTTGAATAGTTACTTCTATTTATCTTTACCATAACCAAAACCTCTTCAAAGCCCACATGTTGGAAAGGATATGATATGCCACATAGGATTTGAAATCGCATGCCAGTTACATGATATGTAGATTCCCATGGGCTGTGGCTCTGGTACAAGAAAAAAGTTTGCCTCCTGGTATAAGCTTCTTTGAATTATTCCAGGGTACACTCCCGGATGCTCTTCTGCATCTTGCTATTGGATTATTTATATGTAAATAAAATCTATAATTAAATTTCTGATTAATAGAGATAGCCACCAATTTTATCTACACGGTTAATTTTATCTTTTGTCTTTGGCAATTTCAACACTTATTCTCATCAAAATTACACAGGGCATCTGTAGGAATATAATGACATGGATTGCAAAGCACAGCATTATTGATTGCTGTTGTATCACAATTGGAGAGGACTTTATCAACTTGCAACTTGCTAGAGTTTATCTATTTTTAGAACTTAGAACATAAATACTGATCACCATCTCGATTTCGTTCAAGTTCAAATCCCAGGATATGCTGTGCTAACAAGAAAATATGCGAAAACAAGGAGAAAGATTACATACTAATTGAAGTCACTTATTCGTAATCATGGTTCTGTAATTACCAAAATAGAAGCGCTTCATGGTTACTCACACTACATATCAATAAATAAAGAAGGAAGACTGATCATACTAATACAGAGGTGTTTGTTAAAAATCATCTCAAGATGGAGTCAAATTTAAATCGCGTGTTTTTGCAGTTCGATTTGCTTCTCACATTTTAACTTTTAGCGCTTTCATTGAATCTGGTCGTCTTATATTCTTGGCATATTTTGCAGTGCTTCCAAATTGTTATGAACTTTGAACTTTATACTAAACACTTCTATATGTAAATAAATGTTGAAATTTTTGTGAGATGTTCATATCCAATGCAAATGTCTGATGGAGCACCATGAAAAGAAAGTCGCTTGTTTTTCTGTTTTCTGAGTGAACCATATCCTCTTTTATAATATGTTTTCTTTCTCTAAGTATATGTTCATGGATAGGAAATCTTAGAACTGCAATAGCAAAGATCCTCTTGAATGCCTCCATTCTTTTTCTCCTTATTTCGCATCTTCAAACTAGTAAGGGAAATTATTGATAAGAATGAATTTTGTCAGCTTAGGCTAAAGTACTGGTCCATAACACATTTTTAGGTTCACGTACAATATAAAGGATTATCAAATTCATTAGTAATGGTAAGCTGTTCTTCCTTTTTTATGGGTTGTATCTCTTTGAAATCTCTACTTCTGATATCTAAATTTTGCTGAACTAATAAACATCCAAATAATTTTAGAACTTAAAGAAAATAACGCTAGAACTTCTCCACCTACTTTATATGTCCAGTTAATCTAGAACTATGAGTCCACAAGAAGTGTACACAAGGAATTGGAGCTTTTCAGTTAAATTAAGGAGAACTCTAGTGTTACAAGGAACTGAAGCTCGTGAGGAATTTTGACGTAGTTATAACTTTAATTTACATGCTCAAGTGTCATCAATTTGAATTTACGATACTTTTACATTATCTTTTTTCAATGTTTCGAGTTTTCAATCGGAAAATATAAATCATAAACTTTTAGGAACTGAGGAATTTGATTAACCTGTTCCATTCAACCTTATATGTTAAACTTCAATTTTTGTAATGAGTTGCATGAATTTTTTCATTTTATAAATCATGTGTATAATTAATATTTCTAACAATTTTTGATGTATGTGCATTTGCTTTTCATTTATATGCACTTGAATTTCCAACAAGACCTAATATATCCTGAAAGAATTTTCTTTTTCTTGTATTCATTTTATTTAAGCTCATTGCTATCTGCTGATATATGTTTCATTCTTCTGACAGCATGGAACTTGAGCCATCAACTGGATAATCATACTATTGTTCCTATAATTCAACTACGACCATACTCTATATTTGCCATGTTTGTTTCTAGCTGACCAAGTTCTGACTTGCCTTCGCATTGCATCCTTTTCCTGTGTAAGATCCTAGTTCCTATTATTAATCTGTTATAATATTTTTTTTTAATATATGTCCTGATGTGGTTGAATGATTATTAATCTGAGTAAATAATATCATCTTTATCTTCTTTGATCGATGTTCATCTTCTTGTGCCAATCATTTTTTCTCTGGTTTTAATTATGTTGGAAGCATCTGCCCTGAACATTGAATCTGAATGGTTATGCTAGAATCAATGAGTACTATCCTTGTGAGGGACTTTTAAATCTTGACACTTCACTGTTGGGCTGTACTTTTAAATGCAGTATTCTCACTGCAAAGGTGGTTTAAATGTGTACTGTTTTTCATTTATCTAAGGAGAAATCAATTTTAATGATAAAGTTGCCAGAACTTTCTTTTTTTTGTGCTTTTTGTATGAGAAGCTGCTGAACTGATGTTTTCTTAGTTCATCATAGTAATTGTCTCCTCCAAATTGCTTTGACATTTAGGTTTTTGCAAAATGATTTTGTTCTTACTAGCATGTAACTCGATTTTCAAAATGGAATACAACAAATATATTATGTTTATGAATTTAGTTTTGCTTTGTCAGTATTACTGAAGATTAGGGTAATGCCTATTTATTTAAGAGTCTCGAAGTCTTTAGATTCTCTCCCTCTCTCCCGAGTTTAACTGATGTTTTTATTGAACTCGTGTCTGTCCAAACAATCAAAAGTTAGACCTACTTGTTTTTGTGCCCACAGTTACCTATATAGTTGACACATAAAAATTTCTATGTAGTGCCAGTTATTTGAAATAAACACTTATGATTGATGGCTTAAATAATGTATAAAATGTTTCCAATGTCCGCGGTGATATACTTTTGCCCTATTCCTGAATCTTTGCAGCTTGTGTCCTGAATCTCCTAAAATTGAACTTTTTGAGGCCATCTGATTATCTTTATGTTGTCATATCATGTGTTCTTGTCATGCTTTGAAACTGGTAGTTTCTTAAGAAACTATATGAATTGCTTCACTCTTGAATCATATTTTCTGTTATGACATTACTCTTGACTGCCATTTATTTTTATCTAGTATCTGGTAGTAGTAAATTTCTATGTACATTGTTTTTCCAAGCAAACTCATCAAGTACAGAGTTTAAATAGATAAATAAGTATTGGAACATCTAGTAAGATATGAGACATGCAATGCTAGACATATTCTTTTATTTATTATCACAATCACCTAGAAAGCTCCATCTAGTTAGATTTACCTCACATAACGAATTCGGCAATTGGGCAATGCCAAAATATTAAGCATTTTTTTCCTGAATAGCTGTGGTTCTTATACCACTTTTGGCATTTAACGAAAAGCTGTAACAATGTGCCCTTCACCATTAACATATTACTTGGCACCTTTGAATAGTCTGCATCTCTTTGTTATTGCAGTTCTAGACTGCTGCATTTTTCCCACCAAAGCAAGTCTAGAATCAATATAGTGTTGAATTGTGTTTAATAAAGTACTTAATCATGGGGATAGACAATTACCCCAATGATGTAATTGGTGTCTACAGGTTCTGCTGCTGTGGCTGGCAAAGCTGGAGACAAACAGGTTCACATGGGTCGTCTCTGATGCTTAAACTATTAGTGCGAAGTGCATTTCTTTTTGCTCCATTCACATCCTTAGTTCCATAAACCTGAACAACAAGCATTCTGTTGAGCAACCTATTATAGTTCTTCTATAAATAGCGCTCCAAATAAAGTGCTTTGTTTCACAGAGCATTTTGGAAACTTATTTCATTAATTTACACTGCTACCTTATTATACAATGCCACATTTTCTTGTTGAATGAGGTTTACCTTCTTATACAGTTCCATATTTTCTTGGTGGACGAGGTTTCTCTGCAACAAAATCATGAAATTTAGCTACTAGAAGGAACATTTTGAAATATAATGGAAGATGACTGGGTGCAATTCTTAAGTGACCTTTTGATTCAGTTCTTCTATCTCCGAAATTAAAATTTGGTCCTGCAAAAGTATGTAAAATATTGTCAATAATTTTATTTGATATGTGCAGAGCTAAGGATCCACATTCCAAAGAAGATTAAAATTTCAAACCTTCCTCATACGGACACCTCGGAGACTCGTCTCCAGCTGGTTCTCAAGGTTCTGTAGATCTATGACACTTAAACCAGAAAGATCTTCTCCCATCAATTGACTGTATGATTATGGGAATTGTATATTAGGTTATCTAGGTTTTCAATGAACACGCACACATACATATAATGCATTCACATACTAATAATAAATGAAGAACTTTATTAACAGGAAAAATAATTACAGAAGTAGGACAAGTACTCAGGTCCATTAAAAGAAAGAATAGGAAAAAGAAAAAGAAAATCTGAGAATTGAATTGTTCCAACCACACTGCAATGTGATGGAGGTAATGTATTAACACTCCCTCAGCTTTAGCCCATAAAGATGAGAAAACCACAACTGTATCCCACTAGCAATGAGGCTATTATTATGCTTCTGAAAAACTCTCTACCATTTTTGTCCAACCATTTGGGCCAAGTTATGTCTATTGTATCACAGTGCCTTAAGATTTAACCCCTCTATTGTTTCCAAACCTCAGAACTTCGTGTTCAACAACTGGACTAGAGATGCAGATTCTGACATACTCCCCAAAGATTGCAAATAGTCTCAGCCATAAATCCCTTGAGAAATTGCTTTTCCAGAAAAAAATAGAAGTGAGTTTCATTAGTTATGGTACTTGAAGTATCTCTTTTAAGAAAAAGAACAAGAAGTCTCTAAGGTTTGGGGCAGATCTGAGTTTTGGTCATCCATATGGGTTTCTAAGGATAAGAAGTTGAAGGGCATTCCTTTGCTTTAATTATTCTTATTTGAAAAATTAAACTGAATTCCTAAAACTACAAGAAAATGATTCTCCGTTAAATCTGTAATACTAAGAAATATAAGTATTGTGGAGAGCTTAACACAGAGACATTAATATTGTAGAGAACTGATATGCCATGCAAACTAGGATTAGTTATAGATAAAGGTCCAACCCGAACATCCTCCTTAAAATGTATGAACTTACCATGATATTGGTTGGAAATGGTGACATAAAAGTGAACACCCCGTATAACATCCATTTTTTTAGTCCGTGCTTATGATCACTTTTTGGTCTAGTAACGCTATAACCACTTCCCTTATAAGGAAATATTCTCAATAGGCTGTTAGCATATCATTGCCTCATTCTTTGAAGTTGCTATTAAAAGGACATAAGATTTGAAAGTAATTAACTGGTTAGTTCTTACTCTTATCTGAATATTTCAGCCTACTAGACATCTAGTGTACATTAAATTGAAAGCTTGAGATAATAAAGAATTGTTCATCTGCTTCAAAGTGATATTTTTCTTTCCTAGTGATGACATTTGTCAATGATTTTGGGATGATTTAAATAAAGGATATATAAATGAGAACCAAAGAGTCTTGGTTCATAGCTATGAGATCACAAAAAGGTAGAGGAATTACTTTTGACAGGTTATTTCATGAATGACAGTGTGGATATTGGAATTTTTGGAACTCGAGCATAGGAAAGAATGTTAGTTTTTGTATAAGAAATCAAGTTTAGGAAGGATGAATCCAAGAAGAGGGTGAAGATGAGAATCACAATTGGACCAGATTGAATTCTTATAGAAGTGTTTGGTTAGGGTGAGAGTTGTACAGTTAACTAGTTCTCTAGATGAAATCTAGAAGAATAAAAAGATGCCGAATGGGTGGAGAAAGTGTAGTGTGGTGCATTTTAATAAGAACGAACAAGATATTTAAAATTTTATAAATCATAGAGGAATTAAGGTCACAAGTCATATTTCAAAATCGTTGGACAGAGTGATCGAACATAGATTTAGGAGGTTTTGGAAATTAGTTTGGCTTTGTGCTAACAGGATCTACTATGGAAGACATTTACTTGCTTAGTAACTTTGTGAAGATATACAAAGAAACGAAATGATACATTTATCTAGTGTTTATGGATCTAGAAAAGTTTAATATAGGGTACCTATAAAAGTGCTATGGTGGGTGCTATAGAGAAAATTAATTTCTGTTAGATACATCAACATCATTAAAGATGTGTATGATGGAGCAAATGAGACTTTGAGATGTAATGGAAATTCCAAATCACTATAAGCTTGCATCAAGGTTCTGCCTTCAGTCCTAACCTTTTAGCACTAGTCATGGACATGCTTCAGAACCTATCCAAGATGAGGTTCCTTGGTGTATGTAATTTGTTGGTGATGAAGTTTTAGTTGGGGGAGAGAAAAGAAGGTGAAGTCTTAAGTTAGATAATTGGAAATGTACTTTGGAATCTAATGGTTTTAAGATTAAGTCGAACCAATACACAATATGTGCACTGCTCATTTTGCTGTAGGACTAAGGTTGAATATGAAGTTAGTGTAGAGGATCAAGTTGTCTTAAAAATGATTGATTTAGATATATAGGTTTTTTTGGATAAATAATTAATGATTGAAAATGATGTAATTCATAGAATGATTGGATCGAATAGAAGGGAGAAGTTTACAGGATTTCTATGTGATAGGAAGATTCCATTGAGATTAAATGGCAAGATCTACTAAAATGTTATTAGACTAGCTATACTACATAGCCTTGTGTGTTTGGTTGTTGAAGGTCAAGATGTTCATAAAATGAATGTAGTGGAAATAATGATATTAAATGGAATATTAAGATAGTTAAGATAAGAAATGAAAATATATTCTAAGAAGTTGAGGTGACGCCTATAAAGGAGAAATTAAGGGAAAGAAGACTTGGTTGTTTGGTCATTTTTTTGTCAAAGCAATTTTGTCGAGCAAGTTAGAAAGGGAGGGTATATAAAACCTGGCTAATGCATTTTATGAGTAGTTGGTTTCTATATCTATAACTATTCTAACAAATTTAAAACATTTATAAATTAATTATTGATTATATTGTGATTTGATTGTCTAGCTGACTCATCTAACTTCATATTCAAGTTATTTTGATTTTTGGCATGAATGTCTTCTCTTTAGCTTCTCCTAATACTGATGGAAAATAACAAAAGAGTTAGTTATAATTCTTACCTTATATGATATTACATTGAATGTTTCCCCATTAGATATATTGACTTAGATAAGAACATTTTTGTGCAGACCTAAAGCTCCAGTTTGTAGGTATAATGCAATTTTAGCAGAACAGAATTAAAGAAGGTAGAGGTTGGTCGAAATTAAAATGCCGTGTGATGGTTGCAAATATTTGATGTACTTGACCTTTGACGAGGGGGTGATTATGGATCATATGTGGTGGTGAAAAAGATTTTGTAGGCAACTAAGCTTATTAGGAATAAGGTTTAAACTGCACTTGTTCAATTCTCTGTAATATAAAGGTAAAAATAGTTAAATTTTTATTGAACTGTTCGACAAAGTGTGAACCAAAGTTTTGAAATATTTGTATCCATTTTTCAATTTTTTTTTTATTTTTTATTTACCAAAATCTTGATCTATGCTCTCTTTATTGATATCTTGAGAATCTTAAAATGACAGATAATATCTATATTTAATATTGACCATATATGAAGCATTTTTCTTTTACTCACTTTTCTTGAACATTTTTATTTCTTTACGTTTTAAACTAGAATACAATGTTACTTCTGTGACAGTAATTGTTGAACAATGGAATATCTGATGCAAAATAGTAGCTATAAGGAATTTCATCATCTTTGATAATGTTTTACAAATTTAAGAATCATACATGATTTTTTTGGTTCTTTCATTAAATGTTATCAATTATTATTTTATTTCAAAAAAGATAGAAGACTTTACCGTTGATTCACTTGCAAGTTTTGCATCTGTTGCCTCAACATAGCAGCTTCCCTTTGCCAAAACTGTCAAGGACAATAGCAACATTTATAAAATTATAGAAATAATATAAATATTTTAATATGGCATGCTACTAGTTATGCCAATTAACAATATACGTATGTATACTGAAGAGCACATATATAGAAAATCTTTTAGAAATGTTGTACTATAAGGCACTACACATTGATATAGGCATAAAAGAAATAATGTAGTACATCACAACTACAATTAATAGTTTCATTTTTTCTAGGAGTTTGCCTTTTTTAATTATCTTTTCTAATTTCCTTTTCTAGTTGTAGTATGTTTTATTCTTAAATCTTGTTTAGATTAGGATTAGTTTATTTCTTTTTAGATTTTATTTTCCTTATTTTAGTTTCCTTTTATTAATAGGATTAGGGAATAATTTTGCCTAATAAATATGAAAACCGTAAACTTTTCAACACAATTAATCACATATCAATACGAAGCAAGATTATTCCAATATAATTCTTATTTTCCATTCTTATTACAAGAATTTTAGAAACGCTTCCTCACTAAAATTGGTATCGGAGCAAGGAAATTGCCTTAATCCGATGGTCGAGGAAGGTACCCGTGGCAGTCGAATCATCAACGACGAACGGAGGCTCGACAAACTCGAATAACGAATGGGGGATTGATGAAACCCTTCACAACATCACACAGATGATGACTGCGTTGAGTTTTGAAAGGAATTGCAAGCCCATGGAGAAGCAAGCTGACAAGAATTTCAAAAACTCTCCGCACCGAGAAACTTAATTAACTCCACAAATTTAGCTCCTTTAATTGCTCCTATTAACAGAATTATGATACAACTATGCAATTAGCTCATAAATTATGCTAATTACAATTATATAATTAGCTCTTAAGATAATGCTGATTACAATTATTTTCCACTCCCCTCAAGTTGATAAAAAAATATCTCTCATTCCCAACTTGCTAACACATGCAAGAAATACAAATTGAGTCAGCCCTTTGTTAAGAATATTTTCTAAATTTTTTTCCACTTGTAACGAAATGGAATACAAATCTGACCAATATCAATCTTCTCAGCAAAATGACTACCAATTTCAACATGTTTTATTGTGTCAAGGTGAATAGGATTGTCAGGAATGTTAATAGTAAATTTGTTATTGCAGTATGAACTCGTTCCTTCAACAAAATCTTCAACCATTGTAACTTGTATATTTCTTAAGTAATTGATCTAACTTGGCTTCATCACTTGATCTAGCCACCACATACTGTTTATTACTTCTCCAAATATAGACCTTTTATTACACACTGAATCAGCTGAATCAACATTTGTATTTACTTCTACTTGGAGGTTATAATTCTTGAGGAAAAAGGTTGATTCCAAGAGTCCTTTCAAGTATCATAGAATCTCAAAAACTGCTATCTTATATATTTCACAAAGAAAGTGCATATGTATGCTCACCATATTTACATCATATGCATTATGTGGTGTAGTGTAAGACATATATAAAACTTACCATGGTATCAACCTCTATCAACTCCAACACACTCAATTGTAGCTCCGGAATTGGGTTTTAGATCAATTGGAGTATCTTCTGGTTTTGCAGCCTTGAATACCTTATTCTTTAAAGAGATCTAAGACATACTTTCTTAGCGGTAGAAATATCCCTTTACTAGACCTTGCAACTTTAATGCCTAGGAAATCTTTTTAAGGACCAAATTATGATGATTTTGACTAAGTATAATCAAATAGATGATTTCCTTTGCTAAACTTCTTGAACTATGTCAGGGTGATTGTTTTTGTCCATATATGGACTTCTTCAATTTGCACACTTTCCTTTCCAAACATATCTTTAAAATCAATTGGCAACTCCATGTGCACTTCTCTAATGCCATGCAAGAACACATTCGTCATGTCAAGTTACTCAATATGCCAATTTAGGTTTTCTAAAATAGTAGTAGGATATGAATTGAGTTCATTTTGGCTACATGTACAAAAGTCTCTTAATAGTCAACTTCAATAGTCTCGGCAAACCCCTTTGTTACAAATTTTGCTTTGTATCATTCCACCATCCTAACTACCATATATTTCACCTAAACGCCCATTTTGGTGCGCTCCGCTCCGGCATCATTTTGATACATAAACTCGTGTTTCACTCTATGCGAGTCATATATACAACAATGACGAAAGAAGATATATTAGGAGTAAAAGTTCTGACGGAAGGAGAATTCTTGATAGGAACAAACTTGGAAATGGGATGTGTACAAGATCTAACAACTTTCTTATGGGCAATCAGTATTCAAGATCATAAAATTAAGTTTTGAAAGATTAGGAATTGCTATGTTTAAAAAGATTTGTGCTTGGTTGAGGTGATTGATGATCTTGTGACGATTGTGTCTTATTCCTTTTCGAGTAAACCTTTAGTTATAGCCTACAGCATGTATGCTCTCAAGTGGAGTAGTAGGGATTGGTAATGGAGGTTGACCACTCTCAGGAGGTGAAGGTTGAAAACTCTCAATAGCTAAAATGTCATAATAAAACTAGAAGATGGAATAACAGGTAGAGGTTTATCAGAGTCACAAGTAGTTGATTGAACATCAATATTAGGCAGGTGACGTCCATAGAGATTTCCCCTTTTGCCATCATTGTTTTTTACAACGTGATATTTAAGTAGTGATTCAGATTGCTTTATAAGACTTGATCAGTTTCTGACAAAGATATTGAGAATTCAAGATATAGCTCCTGTTTGGTACACATTAAAATTTTCATTCTCATTCTTCTACTCATTTTCAACCACACATTTTTCAATAAAATAATATTTTTCATCAAATCAATAATTTTTCCTTCTTTTTCAACCACANATTCTCATTTTTCTACTCATTTTCAACCACATTCTTCAATAAAATAATATTTTTCATCACATCAATAACTTTTACTTCTTTTTCAACTACACATTTTCCATCAATCTACCATTCCAAAATATATTTTTCCAAAATAATGTGGCTCAGACACACCAAATGTTGAATGTTTAATGTTGGATACTTGTTGGTAAGTTTGTACAATAGTGAGGAGTTGGAAATTCTGATGGACGATCAGATTCTTAATATGGAATGATTGTTATTGTTCAAATTTGTTAATTAGGATTTTGTAGAAAGAGAATTTCGGAGGCTTACTCAGAGAATAAGCTATTGATAGATATATTGATGGGAAATTTGTATTAGAGCATTTTGATATGGATGCTAAAGAGGAAAGAATTCCACTTATTTCTGGACAAGGAGAAATGTTTAAAATAAAATAAATCTAGGATGACATTATGAAAAATTCTAATATGAGTTCACAAAGATGCTCGTATAGGTATACAACTGTTGTTGGAAAACCATC
>CAIGRQ010330646.1:0-14858 GCA_903798375.1 Fraxinus sp. D2006-0159
TACACCATTCTATTGAAAGGGACATCACTAGGCATTCCGATCACTTCTAGCAAACTTTAAAATACAACGTCCTTTATTTAGAGAGTCAATATTTAAAAATATGATTCGAGAGACTCTTTATTTTAATTTAGAGAACAAAATTAACAATATATTCTTATTTTCTTAATAGATGTAATAAGTTGTAGGATATTAATACTTTACTTTTTAAACTATTTGAATCGTATTCAAATTAATAAAATGATTGACATTTATAAAAATTAGGTTAAATAAAAGATGAAGAGAATATATTAAAATGCAGAGATTAAATAGATTGAATTGTTGGAGTGTAATAAAAATATTATCGTTGAAATTTAACTATGTTTTTTATTATACATAAAATGTTTTTTTTTTAATTATTAATATAGGGTTTCGTGGATATGATCTTAGTCTTTATTTGATACCTATTTATAATTCATCGAGTCACTTATTTTTCACAGATTTGTTGAGATTCAGGTATAATACTCACCCACCCACCCACCTATCCATCAATTATTTTTACGATTGTATTACATTTACATAATACGTTTACGTAGTGGTTTATATATACATATGATATGATGATATATAATTGAGTCAGAATTTCTTTAATCAATTTTTCTTTTTTTTTTTTAAATGAAAAAGCTTTTTAACTCTCTTTTGACACTTCATGTGTATGTAAATCATTATATAATTATTCCACTTTCTTAGTCAAACTATTATCTTTTCCTTTTCTCTCTCTTATCTTAGAAAAATAGCACAAGGAAAAATAGCAATAGATGTCCTCAATCTTTGTCCGTATGCATTTTATTCTCCATCTTTTGAAAATAAGTATAATGTGCGTAATATTTTGTCTTCATTGCAACATTGGTTCTGTAAAATGAGATGTTAAATTTACATGCACACGGCTTACTTTTTCAAGGGTATGGTCGTCACTCTCTAGCAACTTTCAAACAATAGAAGACGAAGTAAGAGAAAGGAAAAAATGATTGGCTCGTCCCTACTAGGCCTCAACATTGCGGCTAGGTGTTCATGTGCTAATACAAAAGACCCTTTGGAGGGAAAATGTTGATTGGGACTAATGGTTCAACGAAAACGGAATATTAGGGATGGAAATGCTCATTTTTGATAGTCAGAGACCAAAATGCAATAGAAACAATAGGTTGATAGAGTAATTATTCTTGTGCTATCTAGGACCAATTTGGCATGATTTTTGAATAATTAAAAGGAGATTTTGAGATCCAAAGGTAGCTTTTAGACCCGTTTGGCCAATTTTATGAAACTGCTTCTTCTAATTTGAAGACGTTTTCAGAGAAAGCTGATCAAATGTGGTATTATCTAAAAGCACTTCTAAAATAAAAATTAGTTTTCGAACAAAAATTAATGTTACTTTCTTCAAAAGTTCTTTCGCAAGAGTTAAAAGCAAAAGCAAAAATCATATCAAACACATCCCTAGTCTAGTTTCTAGAACATGCATAAAATTCTTTTGATTTTATTCAATGGCATAATAATACATTATAGAATACATATGGAGCCTTGGAGGCCTGATTGGATTGCAATAGAATAAGATTTTTGCGAAACTTCCTCTCATCTTATCATGGATAACACTTAATTAAAAAGAAAAATAGGTACATCATTAGGTATTCAAATCACTTCCAGCTGCAGGCTTTAAAATACAATTTGTCTTTTACTTAAGAGAGACTTTTTATTTTAACTTAGAGAACAAAATTAACAATATATTCTTATTTTATATTGGATGCAATAAGTTTGTAAGATATTAATACTCTGCTTCTTGAGATTTTTAAATCATATTTAAATTAATTGAACGATTGACGTATGTAAAAATTATGTTAAATAAAAGATGAAGAGAAAATATTAAAATGCAGAGATTAAAATATTATCATCGAAATTTAAATATGTTTTTTATTATACATAAGATGTTTTTATTAGTCTTTATTTGATACCTATTTATAATTCATCAAGCCATTTATTTTTCACAGATTTGTTGAGATTCACGTATAATACCCACGCTTATACATCAATTATTTTTACGACATGTACATAATAGGTTACGTAGTGGTTTATATATACATATGATATGGTAATATATAATTGAGTCATAATTTCTTCAATCAAATTTTTTTTAAAAAAAATGAAAAAGCTTTTTCACTTTCTTTTGACACCTTATGTGTATGTAAATCATTATATAACTATTTATTTATAAGTAACATTATTCTTATTTTTATCCTTTATACCTTAAACAAATTATAAACTTCTTCCAAACAACTCTAGCATGTGTTTTAGTCCCCTTTTTCTATAATGCATTTTGTAATAGTGAATTTTTTAAGAATGTGTGATTAAAAAATATGAAAAAGTTTAAGTTTACGTTTAAAAATATTATATTATGAGAATGTGTGATTGAAAATGAATTTAAAAAAATGAGTTTTAAAATAATGGGAATCAAACAGGAGTTTAAGTTTCTTTATTTTGTGTATTGGGTTGGTATAGGCCTAATAATTTCCACAAAAGAGTCATTGCTTTGTAAGGGTATCTACAATATACACTTTTTATTTATAAAGAACACTTTCATGTACAATAAATATTTGAACACATAAGAGTACACATTTTTATACATTTCAACATTATTCTTTATTTTGACTTTTTATTTTATTTTTTTCAAGAAATATTTATTGATTTCTCATCGTCTTTTATCTAACATATTTATTAATATTTCAATGATTAATAAATATTATTTTAATAATTTAAGATATAAAGTATTGATATATGTAAGAGTCAAACTTATTCTATATTTTAAAAGTTAAAATAAAGAGTCTATGGAATTTTTTTTTTATTTTTTTATCAATGACTCTAAAATAAAGATTTTTTTTAAAATAAAATAAAATTTAGAGAGACTTTTAAAGGTACTCTAAGCTGGTTGGATTCATTCTTGACTTATTAGACATAAGTGTAGCTTTTATTAATTTATTTAGTGTGTTGGGTTGGTAGAAGTCCATAATTTCCACAAACGAGAATAATTGCTTTGTAAGTTGATCAACAATAAAAATTGCTTTTTTCTTTGAAAGTTGTTTGGATAGTCCCATAAATTCCAAATGGTGAAAGGCCTAAATCCTTTGACGTAATTCAAATTATTTAAACATTCTATGTTGAAAAAAGAGGAAACTCTGAATTTAGCTAGAACAATACATGAATATTTAGATTATTTCATCCCACCAGAGATTTGTTAAGAAAATTGAGTATTAAAAATTCAATGCTATATTTTCGAGAGCAATAATGTTGAAGTTGTTTAATAGAAACTGTCGTTGTCATAAATAGGCTTAGTATAAAATAGGGGTGAGCATTTATTTCTCGGAACCGGACCTGAACCGATTAAAACTAGCTGGTTTCAGTCCGATTTGTCTCAAGAACGATTCGATTTTGAGACACATGCCTTTGTGAGAGCTGAATTAACATTCGATTCTAATAAATTTCTTCCTTTTATTTTTATTTTTTTGTAAAATATAGAACCTCAATATTTTATTTTTATTTTTTAACCATAATGTAATCATGCTCACAATTTTTTTGATTCTTTATTTCAATTCTTTGATTCTTTCCTTCAATCCATGGGTAATTAGAATCTGTATTTAAATAATTTTATAAATACTATAGAAGAGTTCTTAAGTTTTAATTTAATTTTGTTATGGTAGATTGTTAATTTTATTGCAATGTGATATATTGTAAACAATCGAACTAGAATCGGTACTGGATCAGTTTCGGTTCAATAATTAGATACGAAACCAACGGTTTCACTACTAATATTCACACTAGTACTCGGTTCGGTGTGGTTCTTTTTGGAACCGGATATACGAAACCAACGGTTTCACTACTAATATTCACACTAGTACTCGGTTCGGTGTGGTTCTTTTTGGAACCGGATTGAATCATACCGCACTAGAAGTATGAAGGATTTCTAATATCATTTAAAAAAGAAATATATTTTTTCAAATATTAATTTACAATAATGTACAAAATGATGTGCAACAACCGTACAAGAGAATATTTTTATGATAATCACATTTCGACATGCAATAATTTTTGTATTATCATTTACAGTTTTTGGCTTTTACAATATTGACAATCCCACTATTTACAGTAGTGCCATCGATAGTCGTGTCATCCAAGAGCTAATACTAAACTCAGTAGAAACATGAAAAAAATCAATCATTATTTATTTATTTTTTTCGTAAAGACAACCAAGTGCCCCCAATTTTCGTTTTTTCAACAACTTGGACAAATTAGGAGCAGCCGTCTTTTTTATGTTTGAATTATCGAAAATATCCCCTCAAGAAAAATTAATGAATTGCTAAAGGGGCACCTAGGTATTTTTTGCAAACACACTACACGTACAGAAATGGCCAGAATACTCACACCATGTGAGGCCTGCGCATTTTTATTTTTTTAATACACAATGGGGCCCACCTCTTTGTGAGTTTTATGGGGCATTTCTGTTGCTTAATTTCTGTACAAATGCTAAAAATCTATTTTTTGGCTACTTTAATTGCTTGGTAATCAGCAACTGATGCAATCAATATATGTGGTTGGTATGAGACCTATATACACTTAGTATTGCACTGTATAACGGTCGAAAAATGGCTTAAAATCAGTTTTTTCTTGTTATGATGGAAAGGGAGATCGATAGTGCGGATTGTCTTGTGGGGAAATTTTAGAATTCCAGGACACTGATGAAGAAGAAAAGGTCCTCATAGTTTGGTGTTGGATATGGGCAGATGTGGTACCAACAACTCAAAAAGAATGCGATCTACTTGGATTAGGAGTCCCTTGAAAGAGAATTATACACATGTTTCGAACCAACAAGGTTCCAAATTTTTTTTGGGGATTTATCCAAATTAAAACAAGAGAGGAAGGTGCGTAAATACAATACATAGTTTCACTTCAAATATGTTACCTAAATAGCATATAATGTCTAGCATAATAGTATCCAAATCCGAGTGTGATTGAAGCTTTGCGTGCAGTGCCTTGAGAAATTTGTGGGGCGAGTACTATGTAAAATGTGATAAGGAGTTGCTACGAAGAAGGTGATGTTATTCAATTATTCAAATGAACAAATTTAATTTATTGAGGTACCGACTATTTGGACCTTGCAAACTTGCTACTTGTTAAATCTTGTAAACTTGCTATTTGTTGGGTTGGGTAATTGGGCCTGGGATAATATATTGTAAAAAATGACATTCGATTCTAGAGTCGGAGTACTTATGATTTTAACTCAAGAATTGATCCGAACTCGATCTATTCTAAGTTATTGATTTCAATTCCTAATTCATTTTTTTTTTCAGAATCGGACTGGAACCTCCTGATTCGAGACGCTAGGTTCCAGCTAAATTCTCCACCCCTAATTTCAAGTTAGTTCATGTCAATTTGAACGTATGGCAAAGGGTGAGGAGATGTACAAATGGACTAATCATGAAAGTGTGACAATAATTATTTTATATATTTTTTTTTGTTAAACGAACTTAATTTTATTTTAGTTATTTTCCATTCGATGCCAATAGCATGACTCAAAATATGAATATTAATCCATTTAAGTTTAATTAACTTAAGTTTAAACACTAAATTTTATAAAGAATTGTCAGGTTTACTTCCTAGAAGGTTTTGTCACGTATAAAATTACTAAAATCGAAATGTTTACTTATAATTTTAAAAAAAGTAATTACCACCTGATTCTGAAAATTAAAATCCATCCCCTTATTTTTGAAATGTAAACTTGAAAACTAGGGTTTTAGGTAATTTTACCTTGTAAAAAATGACATTCGATTCTAGAGTCGGAGTACTTATGATTTTAATTCAAGAATTGATCCGAACTCGATCTATTCTAAGTTATTGATTTCAATTCCTAATTCATTTTTTTTTTCAGAATCGGACTGGAACCTCCGATTAGAGACGCTAGGTTCCAGCTAAATTCTCCACCCCTAATTTCAAGTTAGTTCATGTCAATTTGAACGTATGGCAAAGGGTGAGGAGATGTACAAATGGACTAATCATGAAAGTGTGACAATAATTATTTTATATATATTTTTTTTGTTAAACGAACTTAATTTTATGAGCTCCTAACTAATGCATTTTTAGTTATTTTCCATTCGATGCCAATTGCACGACTCGAAATATGAATATTAATCCATTTAAGTTTAATTAACTTAAGTTTAAACACTAAATTTTATAAAGAATTGTCAGGTTTACTTCCTAGAAGGTTTTGTCACGTATAAAATTACTAAAATCGAAATGTTTACTTAGGAAATTTTAATATGTTTTTCGCCATATTATGAATAAAATAGACTTTGTAACTCTTCTAACACTCTAAATTTATTTGAAATTTGGGACGGCAAACATATATAAAAAGTACATTAATATAAGAAGCTTGTAATCATACCAAAACCATGTAAAGTTGACAAATCAACCACCATTTCGACTCAAAAGATAAGATTATATTCTACTAAGGGTGTTTGGTGCGAATTTAAATGAAAATTTTAGTAAATTGTAATAGAAATTTTTAAAATGTGCGGTTGAAAAGTTGTGAGACTCGTGAAAAATGTAGTTAATATTGATTGTTTGACTTTGACTTGGATTAAAATCAGATTTTAATCGGGACCAAACATGGGCTAAATTTGCACGAGTCCTCGTGAACTAAATAATCCGTCTTAAATATCAATGTTTAATGCCAAATCTGCTAAATATAATAACAAAAAAGTTCAAATATTTATACATTAAAACTACATGAAAGGAAAATTAAAGATGATCAACCCCAAGAACCATTTGTACAATCACACGAGGGGTAAAAAATAACAGCATGCATTATGCTTTGCTTTCTCATAAATTACTTTCTTTCCTCATCAAGTGCAAGCTTGACACAAAATTTCAAGAGTACTATTGCTCAGAAGTTACTTAGCTTTACTGTCATTTTCGTGCAATCTCTTCAAGCAGCATCAGTTATACTCGTCTGCGCAAAAATCCCATTGCCTGGTAGACATTATTTAGAGTAACATCTGCTATGGCTGATGCTTTACTAGCACCTTCTGCCAAAATGTCATCCAAGTAAGCAGGGTCAGACATAATTTCTCCGTATCGGACCTGCAAGATAGAGAACACAATAGTTTGTAAATCGACATGCTAATTTAACTTACGAAAGAATATTGAGTAGAGATCTGTTCAGAAGTTAAAACCTGGATTGGGTGTAGATGATCAATTAAAGCATCCGTAAGAACGACTTTGAATGTTCCCCAGTTCATATCTTGGCATTCTTCTGCAATTTCCTGCAATAATAATTTTTTTCTGAATATTTCTTGAAAGATTCCTTACAGGATGTAGAATAGCTGCAGCGGATTATATGACAACAGATTAAAGGTCAACCATGAACATCTTGTCAGATTAAAGAAGCAAATGTGACAGCATAAAAACATATATCCAACGGCAATAATAGGCAAATTAAATTAAAAGTTAATCAACAGTGCCACTTCACTTCGTTTATAATCCTCATGCAAAACCAACAATGAAAAGAATTTTCATTTTAGCCGAGTTTTGCCAAGAGTAACAAGGGAAAAAATTGGAGCTGTCTTAGATTCACTTGTTTTGAACTATCTTTGGTTTTGAACAACATGATATTGAACGGGAAAATCTGGTTCATGAGATGAATTGATTAATAAAGCTTTCACAACTGACAGCAGAGTACATGTCCTACTTTACAGGGCCAGGAAATTCGATTAGTTACATCATGGCACTTCACAACCATTTTGCAACCAATTCCTTGAACCTCAAAATATTAGGTAAGAGAGTGTTGTGTGACGAAAGCAATCAATGGAAGGAATAGTAAAAGTCTTCCATTTTATAACCAAATGACCAGTTGCTGAGACAAAAATATATCAGACTCCTCCAAGATCCCCAAGTGAACAATAAAGCAAACGACTTCAGAGATCCGTAACATTAGCCTTACACTATGAAGATTGATTACCTGCTTTGTCTTGCCTGTAATGACCTGATAAACTGAAAGAAGATTGTTACATTCAGGCCTTTCAGGATTATCAAATTCCAAGCTGTAAAATTACCAACAATTTCATGAAAAGAGTGAGCATATTAGAGGTTTAGTCCACTCATCAACAAAAAGCCTCAGCAAAAATAGGAAGGGATATTTGATCCAAAGAAACTTCAGTGTAAATGATATGGCAAACAAAAGCAGTGAAATCTAACCCAGGAAATGAGTCAGTCTTGCAACGTTTTATTTTGTTGGCAATGACCTACAATACCCAAAGAAATCAATCTGTAGTAAATGGTTAAATAAAGGAAATGATGCTTGAAGTATCTAATTTTTAAGAACTCAAAAACAGAAACCTCTTTTTCTCAGTAAAATGAGCAGGTATCTCTAGAGAAAAGTCAGATATAACTCTTCTAGAATTCTAAGATTTTTTTCTTCCATTTCCACAACAGATTGTTGCCAAAAATCACGAGAGCATATCAAAACTCTCCTAAAATCTAGACATGCACTCCATCATATTTGAATAACTTCAGGTGCTTTTGCAAAATTAGTTTTTCTTAAATAAATAAAGTTCTTGTGAGAACAGAGAGCATATCAAAACTCTCCTAAAATATAGACATGCACTCCATCATTTTTGAATAACTTCAGGTGCTTTTGCAAAATTAGTTTTTCTTAAATAAATAAAGTTCTTGTGAGAACAAGATCCTCAGAGCACAAAACCACATAAAAAGAAAACGATATAATATTGTAGCAATTGAGAAATAAATTCCAGACTCTTCAATAAGAATGTGATACATGGCCATTTATCAAAAGATGGAAAAAAACAAAACTGACATCTGACATCTGAAAAAATGGATACAGTTCAATCTCTACATGGACGCCATACAGTCAATTAAAGATACTTCTGCCAAGAGAGGGTACACATCAAGTGTCAGCTACAAATTCTTCCTAGGACTTTTGGTCATATAATTCCATCTCTGCAGCAATATTGCATTGCAGTTGGAAAATGCGATCATATGATTGGGACAGTATAAGTGAGCAATGTGTGGTAAGTCATATCATGAGAGGAAATATGGCATGGGTTTCTATAGTGTGGGCAATAGTCTTTTCAATGCATTCATTTATTTAATCCTTTACTTGTTTAAGTGTCTTCAAAACCCCAACGCTCAATTCATCCCAATTAACCTAACATGGAACAAAATCTCCAACCAATCGAACAACAGGATTTTCTTTTCTGTTGTCAAGAAAATCTTAGCTCCAGTCCTGTCAATTTTATTGTGTAGCTTCCCACTCATTTCACACTTACTATATTCAGAACATAAAAAGTTTGAATGCTACAGTCTCTGAACATATTAAAACAAACTAAACATGAGCAGATCAAGAGGATGATAATTTTACTCACATCTTTGGGATCGAGCAAGTTGATTCGTGATTGATCAGAAGGTGCTGATTTCGACATCTACAAACAAAGATTAATATTGCAGTTACATTACAACATCCCGAATATGACAGACACAAAGTTAATTGAGAAACCTCCATCACTTAACTGCAATACAACATGCCATTATCGGAAAATGAAGAAGATTTCACTTTAAGAGAAAAAGTAAAGCTACCTTCTCGAAGAGAAATAGTCATATTAATATGTAATATAGAAACCATGATTGAAAAGCTTTAGTTACAAGTCATAAAGATCCAACAAAAGTTCAAAACCTTAGAAAGACCATCGGTGAGGGACATCACACGAGCTCCAGCAGGTGGGATAAGAGGTTCAGGAACCTATGTCAATGGAACCGGAGGGTAAAGGTTACTCCAACTTATCAGCATTTTATAAGCAGAAGTGGATCATATCAACCAAGTATCAATATACAAATCTGACCTTAAAAATTGCACCACCTCGTCTGCGATATAAACAAACTATTTAGTTGCTAGTGCCAGGAAAAAATACCATAGAAGAACAAATCTGGTCGGAAAGTAAACTTTCAACTCAAAAGAGTACATCTTTACATCCCAACAATTTTTTTGCATTAATAGTTCTCTTACCCTCCTAATTTTTTCCACTTCCGTCCACCAAACAGATAGTTAACGCGCTCAGCTAATTCTCGAGTTAACTCTAAATGTTGCTTCTGATCCTCGCCAACTGGTACAAAATCTGACTGCAGAGGAATGCTGCAATTAATGAGAATCATGCATTCAGGCGATTACAGTCTAGATGGATAGCCAGAACACCAGAAGATCTGGGCAATAACCATAAAATAAACAAATGATTCCTCTAAAAAGAATGGTTGCCTCTTTTAATTCACAAATTGTTCTAACACAATTCTATTCGAAGTCAACTTCATTGTTTACATAAAATGCATTTTTAGTATCTCCTATTGGAGTAGTACTGCAAGAATTGAGAATCACCTGATACAAGAGAATATCAGAAGCCATCAACACAGGATAGGTTAGAAGTGCAACCCCGACATTTTCATCCCCCTGTACACAAAAGAAATATATTGCGATGCTATTATTAGGAATGTTAGAAGTAAATGAAAGGTACTTCAGGATGTGGTTTCCTTTTCCAGAATAGACATCATAGATAATAGGACTTGAGGTTTTATTCATCCACTGTCAAGCGTCAACCACGGGAAGTCCAACGCAGGTATGTTTCAGGATAAGTTTTTCATTCAGCATTAAGAAGTGAATAAAAATAAATAAAAATTCCTATATAAGATGTAATTTCTGTATAAAAACTAATACAAGGTTATAGCTTAAACAGTCCTCTGTCAATTTCCCATAAGTTGACCCAGGAACAACCATAAATAACGAAAAATAAGTTATGCTTTGAGAACAAACAAGTACAAGTAATGCAAGCTGCAAAGTGGACAGGAAACAGAGAAAATCCAAATACCAAAGAACCTTCTTTGAGTTATTTTTCCTCTTGAGCTTCTGATAGTAATATTTTTGAGTAGAATAGCAAGGTTTTTTGAAAGTTATATACCAAACATTGAGAAAACTGCGCAAAGATCAATATGGAAATGAAGCATCATACAGTAAAACCTTACCGCCTTCCGCGATTTTTCTTTAAACTGAATCATCCTATTGAGCCAACCAATTGGGGTTGCAGAACTCAGCAGCCACATCAATTCTACATGAGCACGGACGTGAGACTGCACAAAGACTGAAGCCTGTCCAAGAAATTAGAGATACAGCCATGCATATGAATCTTATGGTGAAACAGCCAATAAAATGTTGGAATAAAAAGCTATACCACAAAGTACTGCTGGGACAGACCTTAGAAGTGTCCACACCACATGCCAAATAAAGAGCTGCTGTATCTCTTGTGGCTTTTGATAATTGCTGTGTATCATACGGCAAAGTTATCTGCAACAGACAAAATCAAATTAGGCAATGATAAACATGAATTATCCTATAATTACTAAAACCGAGACTGATTCGGTTCCTTCATTCGAGTAGAAGATATACTACTAACATATTTCACTCGAGCGTGGAAATGATCAGAGTATTCATTTCTTCAAGGTCTACTTCATTTGCTTGGTTTTTAACAATTTTATCCTTTTAAATGTCATCATAGAATATGTGCAACATGCCACACTTATGACTTTATTGTTGCTTGCCCACACTGCAATTCTGAACATAATCGAAAATTACCACTTTAACCATTCAGATTCACAAATTGCTTGATCTGGTGAAATTGTAAGGTGGAGAGAAAATTTAGGTTTTGAAGATGTTGATTCTCAATTTGGCTTATCATTGGGTTATATTGATTTTCTTAGGAATCTCCTGTTTAACATTTACATGCTGTATTACTGTGAGAATTGTTTATATCAAGAAGGTAAACAGTCAGTTTATAAATAAGGACAAGAACGGTTTAACATGGGAACACTGACTACCTAATGTGTTGCTGTGTACTAAGTGATTTAAGTGCTATCTAAAAATTTCACCAAACATAGTGCAGTATATAGCATATAAAATTGCAATAAACACAAGTCTCAAATTTGAGAAATGACATAAAAGAAGCAATATTGAAAACTTTGCATAAAATTGTACATACCGCATGGAGATCCACAATGAAAAAGAGAGTCTCGTATATATTCTGCGAGGATAAAATTAGAAGCATGTTTGGTAAAAATGCATTCCATAAGCACATTAACCTAATAAAAATACTGCAAGACAATCATTGTACACGAGAATTCCAGAGTCATGCAAGAGAAATTAAACACACATTTTACCCAAATTTTGCTGATGCAATAACCAAGCAATTCGCACATTCTTGATCCGATGTTACAATAATTTGCCATATAGCATGCATGTTCTCGCTCTCAACACACTCTCTTCTTTCTTTTGGAATTTATACACAATTTGGTTGGTTATTATGCATATTAGCGAGCCTGACCTGTAATGCAATCCAATTCTTTATGGCCCCTAGATAATTTCCAAGATGAATTGATCCCGTGGGTTGAACACCAGAAACTATCCTTTTCCTGTAAAACAAAGAAAACAATTAATTGATCATCACATGTCAAATTGGTATTGATGTGCCATGCAAATGTACTTCCTCAAGAGCACGTTTGGACGAGCTTAAAAACTTTGACTTAGGTAATTTTATTTAAAGAAGAATCCAATAATTACTAGTGAACAACCAGCATTATATAGACATATCAAACATCAGAAAATATGTACCAAAGTCGTCTCTTGGAACAGACCAATATTTCATTAAAATAAAAACTAACCTATTGGTCAGTGAGAACAACCCGAAATAAAGCCAATATCTGGTTTTCAATAAATCAAAATATTCGAACTTTGGCAATAAACGACGTTAAAAGAACTCAAACAAAAACCAATTTAAACTCTAATAGCAGTTCCAAAACAAATAGGAGCATAACTTACTTTACAGAGCTTGAGGAAATGTCGGGCGAGGCAGGTTCCGAGACTGAGACAGTGCAAAGGCATCGAATCCGGCCGATTTGTAGATTCCGCTGCCGAGATTTACCAGTACATTTCAAGTACTTGCTCAAATTAACGCCTCTTGTCCTACAAAAACATGGAGCAAAAGAATTGCATCAAAATATAGAATCAAAAAGAAATTGTGTCAAAGTGTTTACCCCAAAAAAGAGTCGTGAATGTACATTGAGGAAGTGAAGAGTGGAGAAGTGTTGGAGAGGACGAAGAAGCGAGAGAGAAGAGAGCGTTCCATGGCTGCTGCTGGTTTTACGCCCAATTTCGAACGTTTTGAGGATATGGAGATTAAAATTTGCATTCGAGGTCCTCAATCTCTGAACAAAGTTCAAATATATTCTTAACTTTCAAATCTTGACATAAGACGGTCCTTTCATAGCATACATATTGCACTCAATACTTCATTTTAACCTTAGCTTAGATGGATTCCATCAAAAAGAAATTGATAATTTAACTTTTAATATTAGAGAAAATATGAGAGAAACTCTTCGATTTTGTGAAAGTATCAGAGACACCCAGCGCTTATAAAATCATACTAACCTCCCTTATTTATAGTTTTGAAGACAACATACACTTCCTTAACTACATTTTAAATCATTTATCATTTAAAATGAGGTTGACATACCTAAAATATTGTCTTGAAGAAAAAAATGTGATTATCTATAAATTTTAATCATATGAATTTATTATTGGCATTAATCTCATCAAGCTTTCGTTTTAGGTGCAACTTTGTCCCAGCTCAGGTTTTCTTTCAATATGGTCATTACCACAAGGGCAAAATCAGAATTCCACATTTTCCGTTCAATTTCAAAACATGGCACTTCAAAATTTATTTTATTTATTTATTATATTTTTCCCAGCCCTCCAGTCTCCTTTATTTTAGAGTAATGTTGTTCATAATTACTGGTGCTAAGTATCAGTTTAGGTGACAATTACATTGTATTAAATTATAGATTCATTTAAATGTAAAGTCATATGACTCATTTAGAGCCTATTTGAACCCAATTTTTTTGTTTAAAATGCATTTTGGAATAGTAGATTAATGAAAAATGTGTGGTTAAAAAATAATGAATAACTTTGGATTTGCACGTAATATTATTTTATTGAAAAATGTATGGTTGAAAAGAAGAAAGAAAAAAATGTGTTTTTGAAAAAAATGAAAATCAAACAATGGCTTAATTAAATATATAAAGTGTAGCCAGCTAAACATATGCTCAAACACCCTTTAATATTAATTTGAAACGAGAGTTTCCTATTTAACAATGATGATGACATGTAAATCATGGCTTTTTTTTTTTAATTAGTTTTAGGGTTGCAAAGATTAGGAAATATGAGATTAGAAGGAATTTCGGGATGGGTCATGGATGGAGCCATGGAGTTGAAGGGCTATTAAATTGGATCAAAATAGGTAAATTTGGAGCTACTTTGAGGAGCTCGAAATGGGGTGGTTATATATTTACCTTCACATTTAAATTTTTATTTCAGTATTGTAAGTTGTGAGTGTGGGATTTTCAAAGTGTCGCATTGTGTCATTTAATAATTTTTTATCAAGTCCTACTTCTCAGGTAAGCAATAGCTTGCACTTGCTTATTTATTAACGTATTGGAAATGATTGAATCCTTGTTGGCTTATGATTGCGGCCTTGTCGGTTTATATGATTATATTGCAGTATTGCACCCTTGTTGAGTTATATTGACTTTTGTTAGCATTTAATTGTAGAATCAACTGCACAGGCGCACATAGTGATTGTGTTGAAAATCTTAATTGTGAAATTGTTGAGATGTTTTATTATTATCGTTTTTAGGTTAATTATTGGACAATAGTCATATACCATTTTTAGGTTAAT
>CAIGRQ010330663.1:0-15919 GCA_903798375.1 Fraxinus sp. D2006-0159
ACATAAGCTAGACTATCAACAAAAAACGTGTGACAACACTTAGCCAAAAACATGACTTTGTAACAACAAAAGTGTCACACTTAATTCATTACTCCTCCTTGACACTTTTGTTGGAAACACCAAGACAATTCCTTAGTATTTCAAACCTTTCCTTAGGCAGTGCTTTAGTGAATATATCTGCTACTTGTTCTTCAGAGCTGCAGTGCATCAACTTTACCTCTTTCTTTTCTTGACCTTCTCTCATGAAATGATATTTGATATTTATGTGTTTAGTTTTTCCATGAAATACCGGATTCTTCACAATTGCCACAGTTGATTGATTGTCACATAAAATTGTGGTTGCCTCAGATTGTTTGTGCTTCAGATCATTCAAAACTTTTCTCAGCCATATGGCTTGATTTGTTGCTTCAGTTACTGCTATATACTCTGCTTCAGCTATAGATTGGGCCATCATTTTGCTTAATTGAGTTCCAGCAAACAAGACTTGATCCAGCATAGAAAGCATAACATGAGGTACTCTTCATATCATCTATTGAACCAGTCCAATCACTATCAGTGAATCCTGTCAACACCAACTTTTCTAATTTCCTAAAGCTGATTCCATAGTCCTATGTCCCTTTGATATACCTCATCACTCTTTTAGCAACTTGGAAGTGTATTTTGCTTGGCTCTTGTCTTAATCTTGATAATAGATTTACATCAAACATTATGCCAGGTCTTGTGGCTGAAAGATACAACAAACAAACAACCAGACTTCTATATGTTTTCCCATCAATTTTGATTGCACCATCATCCTTTATCAACTTTAAATTCAGGACCAGAAGAGTGTTAACGGGTTTGCAATTCTCCATGTAGAACTTCTTTAACACTTCCTTGTCATATCTTTCTCAATAAAATCACTCAGCTATTTATGAAGGGTTCTTACTGGTTTTCTCTCGTGCTTGCAGGTATTCTTGAGGATACCGGATTTGCACTCAGCTTATCGATTTTGTTCTTCCTTACCAGATTGGACAGTTTCTTCACCTCGCCCTTTTCCTTCAGTTTTTTTGCACTTTTTCGATCCTTCAAAGATCCTTCAAGCTTTGATACCACTGTTAGAGTATGAAGACAAAGAGGAGGGAAATTAAGTTCGATTGATACCAAAAAATAGGTAGTGCATGGCTCCATAATATAGCCATACATTGATGCAAAATAAAATGATTTTCTATCACCTTTTCTACCTACTACCACTACTCCATACTTGTCAATTACATCAACTTGCAATAGAACTAAACTAGTCTAACTAGCTACCATAACATAAGCTAGACTATCAACAAAAAACNTGATGCAAAATAAAATGATTTTCTATCACCTTTTCTACCTACTACCACTACTCCATACTTGTCAATTACATCAACTTGCAATAGAACTAAACTAGTCTAACTAGCTACCATAACATAAGCTAGACTATCAACAAAAAACGTGTGACAACACTTAGCCAAAAACATGACTTTGTAACAATCACACTTAATTAATTCATCAGAATTTTATTAGCTTCAATTTTCTTTTTGAGTTTCACTTAAACTGATTTGCATATATAGATCCACTGGTAATAAATAATTATTTTTGAAGTGGTGATGTTTTAAAGATTGTTAATTTTTTTTTGTTATAAAAATTTTATTTTTGGGTAAGATTTTTCGTGTCAAATGAAAAATTAGTGCTCATTCAAGTAAAAGGTAATATATATAATCAATTTTCTCTCGAGTCTCTCTCCTAACCCTAGAAGGGGAAAAACAGAAAATGAAAAGATATGTTCACTTTCAAAATTGTAAAATTATGTGATTTTGTTTGTGTTGCTTACGATCCCTTCTCAAGGTCCATTTATTTTCTCTTGTCAGGGTCCTTGTTAAGACCCTTATCAAGATCTAATTATTTTATTTATTTTTCCTGAAAGAGTTTCGTTTTATTTAATTTTTAGTTTTTTTTCTTATTGAACAGCATTTATTTATTTTTATAATTCCGTCCTCAATTGTTACTCCTTTACTCTTTAAGTTTGAAGTTCTGTATTTATTGGGGACTGGTTTGTGGTGAGGGAGATGGTGTACATGCTTTGGATTTTCAAATGACAAGTTTGAAGTAACAAAATTAATTTTTACATTAGACGTATTAAGGCTCACCATCATTGTGTTGCACATGGTGGGACAAAACAATTAATAGGAAAATGGACTTATGGTATTGGTAAGATGCTTGAGGCACAAAGATTTATGAGTATAGGGAGGGGATAGGAGATGTTACGTTGAAAGGTCAAGTTATACCTGACTGCCAAATTAAACAAGCCGACAAAACCAAAGTCATATCTTTGAATTGTGACAAGAATTTTCACCTGGAACATTAATGTCTTTATGCTTATTCCAAATCATTGATTATAAGTAATTTAATTAATCCTAACCTCTATGCAGACCCAAGGAGATTACTTGGCGGCTGTAATAGATGATCTTCTATTTTTATTGAGAATGGAAGTATAAGTTTGATGTTTTAATATGGCTAGTTTAATAAGTATTTACCCACTTTATCATCATAAGAATAGAATCTTTGTTCTTGGTCATGAAAACTGAAAGGATTGGTTATTCGAGTGGTTGAATCATGTTCATCTGTCTTTAATGCTTTCATTATTCTTGCAAAATATGTCTTTAACGTTTCGAGATAAATGTGTTTGTAAAAGTGGAATGCTTTCGTTAGTTTTGACAGTATATATGCATTTATAGTAAAGGAAATTGATGGATCTTAAGAGGAAATTGCTAAGCGTGTGTTCGATAATCTTATTCAAACTATTTCAGCACATATGGCAATTTATCTGAATTTCTCAGAGCTTGGGTTTAGGGTTTTCAAATGTTCTAAATAACGTACTTAATTCTAGATATTAAAAAGGGAAAATTAATTTCTGAACTTTTTGTCCAAGGAAAATAGTCCAGATGTGCACATTTAACGTTTTCAATCATCTGTTATTTAGGTTGAGAAGGGCAATAATCCAAAAGTAATTTCGTTATAAAACTACTCTTGATGAAGAATTGAAGAAAACGCTGTACTTTTTGTTAGGATGTACTTCAGAACAAAGGAATCCAAAGGTAGAGGGCCCAAGAATTCTTCAAAAGACTAGCTGATTTATTAATTGCTGAGGGAAGATTTTGTTTCGATACAACTCATCAAGTTCTTCATTTGGAAAATGTAATGAGAAATGGAAGTGCGTATAATGAGATTTATGGAATAATTCCTCCTGTTGGTATGAGTGGTATAGGAAATTTAACTTTCTTCCATTGTTTCCAAGATACGAATCACATTTACTTAAATGGTCTTCCACAGGCAGATCATAGAATTTTTTTAAAAGGAAAATTAGAACTATCTGTTTTCTTTGGCATGAGTAATTTTGGAAGGATTTTTTTGACTTCATAAATTCATGGCTCTAATATCTTCCTAAATCTGCAGGACAAAGAGAACTCACACCTTTCCATGTTGGGTATTTGTCACTTTGGCTCCAGTTGCATATTGGTGCTTTCTAATTATGTTATCTAAAAGAATTGGATTGTAATCCTTAAGACATATCATAGAGATTCACAAATCGAATTGCCCATCAAAGATCTAGATATGTGGATGTATCAATAGTGTCATATCTGCCACGTATCCTGTCCACACTTGAATCCTCTAACGACTTGGCATGGTGTTCTAGGGGCGAATTGAATTTTTTGATATTTGATTTAAACTAATTGCGAGGAATCATTGTCATGTTACATAGTTGATATATGATTTCATTTAATATAATGATATTTTTTAGGAAATATTTTTGGGAACAGAGTACTATTAGTGGACATCCTGGAAGGAAAATGAAGCTTCCAATGGGGGATACAGTGGTTATAAGTTTATGAAATATGAAGCCCTAATCAAATCAAAACTGTCTAGTCAAAATCATGTTAAATAATCATAACCACAACTCAAAATTTGGCCAAAAAAGATGCATACTCCAATCTTTTTTGCAAGTGCAGGAATAACTTATATGAGATGATTTTCTAGTGCTTACCACGACTAAAATGATCTTGGAGTCTATTACAAATGACAAATTAGTTGGCTGAAGGTTCGTTAGATAGGTATAGCTAAAAATCTGTTTCTTAATACATTAGAAATGTGTTGTTTCTATCAGCCTTTTTCGTCTCTTCTTGCTTGGTTGTCATCAATTGAATGTTATTAGATGATCCCCATTACCTGTTGAGTAACTTGGCTTCCCTGGGGTGGGTGGGGTTGGGGGGTGGGTCTCTGTCTGTCTAAGTGTGTGGGTATCCAACTTTATGTTTATCCTTTACTATTTACGATGTTATTAGTACTGCCACCATTACTGTTTTTGCAGTTTCTGGTGGCAAACACTTTCATCTTGTGTGCAAAGAAGTCTGGAGGAAAATGGACACTCCCAAGAGAGCATCCTCCAGCCCTAAGGATCAGCCTACTAGGAAACAACAGAAGGTGAAAACCCTGGTTAAAATTCTTCCAGCCACAGAGCCATATGCTGATATTAATTTCCCTAACTCATTGATCTGCAAAAATTTTGCATGTCGAGCAACTGTTTCACTAGATGATAAATTTTGCGAGAAGTGCTCTTGCTGGATATGTCATTTATTTGACGACAACAATAATATAGATCTCTGGTTGAAATGTGAAAATTACGGATTACCAAATTAATGAATACTAAGTTACCGAGTGATTATTAATTATCCGCTTTTTATTTTGACCCTATGTGCGGAATTACACAATTAAAAGCAACAATGTACTTTTTAATTATTTCTAGATGGTTAAACAATTAGCCTAAATTGAATTACCGCAGCTTGTAATAAGAAAGCAATAAATAACACCAATATTGATGACGGAGAAATCCAATTAGGTAAAAACTCCGGGACCAAACGAGTTACCTCCACTATAGACAATATATAGTGAGTTACAGTGAGATGCTATCTAGCCAACTCCACTAGACTTTCCGATCTATTTTCTGCTAACTCCAAAGTCTGCTCCAAGACCTACTCCACGATCTGCTCCAAGATCTTTTGTAATTATCTCTTTCCAGTAGAATTCCAAGAATCTGCTCCAAGATCTTGTGATCGTCCTACATTTGTAGTCCAATCTCTCTCAACCTCAAAAAACTTCTGAAATCCAACTGAGAAAGTACATTCCTAAAAATGTTTAGGAAGTAAGTGTTTTGGATTCTTCAATATGATGTTTCCCAAAGTGTGGCTGAATGATCTCAAGAATAAAAATGATAATGACAAAAGATAAATGTTTTATTGGATCTCTAAAGAATGATATGAGGCAAAAAAATAATAATTAACCACACAACAATTCGTGCATAGGCTTGGATATTTATAGGAGAGGGTAATTAGATTGAATGGGCCGGAAAAATACTTCAAAACAGCAATTAGGGTTTTTCGGATCGACCTGTCGCTCGAGCGAAAAGCTGGTGGCAGGCGAGCGACAGGCGTGCTATTTTTGTCACTCAAGCAGTGTCCAGGCGATAGCTATCAAAAATGCGGCTCTGCTTCTTCCGTGTTTCCAAACTCGAACCAAACCCTAGGCTACCTAACTCAACAATACAAAACTGTACTTCATTCTTTGACTTTTACACATGTTCAATTAAGTCTTTTTTGTTCACAGAATTGTCAATTACAATATAGGATCTAACAATCCCCCTTTTGGCATTCTATGACAAAACTATACAAATTATGTCAATATAGTAAAATTAATCAAACTACCAAATTAAACCACCCAAGTTACCTAGGCACCGTTTCTTGCATTCCTTGTCAAACCTGTTTCTTGAAATCCAAACATCAAATATCAAGTGTAAAAACATGTGAAACAGTAAATGTAACAGTTCATAATCATAAATAAGCATGCTAGTTTGAGATGTGACATTAATGTCAATCAAAACACCAACCGAAACATTAACATCACAAAAACATCAAAACTCAAACAATTTCTGCATTATGATATGAGATTGAATGCAATACCAATTCTCCCCTTCACTTCAAATTCTCTACATGTTTTTATGCAATATGCAAAATATATCTATATCTCTCCCCAACGACCTCTCAGATATAAAATGCAAATGTCAATTTCATTCAATGCTTCCCCTGTATAGTATGCATAGTATTTTCTCTTGAATCTCCCCCTTTTTGTCACAAATGGCTAAGGGTAAAATTTTAACCATAAATATACAACAGTTCAAAATAAAAATAAAAATAAATTGATAGCATGCACAAGCATCATTAAAAAGCAGTAAACCTTCTCACATACTTAGTTTAGGTTAGAATGAAGTAAATTGTATAATTGACTCATCTATGTAAAGAGTCACTAATCCAAGGCTTGAGTTCCTTCAATGTGTGGTCTATAGAATATTTCAAACTTCTTTAGCAACCTCACACATAAATACTTTCATAAGCTCTTTAGGGGACACTGCCATAAATAGGGCTTGTAAGACTTTGCTATTCCAGTTACACTCATCTAAGTTTGCTCTTGTCCAATTAGCAGTGGGAGTGGGGATAACTTCATTATTAATCATAGAACTAGAGGCAATCCAACCATTAACCCCACTTAACCAAATTCACTCATCCATAGATTTTAGAAAAGCTCCATTCTAACCTTCCAATACGCATAATTATTACCATCAAAATATAACGAGAAGGATAATGAATTACTCATTTAAAAATCTAAGGCCAGTGCGAGAGCTCAATGATAGGCGTGTGACAGACATTCTGTTTTTGTCGCTAAAGCAGTGTCTAGGTGATAGGCTAGCGAAAATTTGGCGCTGCTTCTTCCTTATTTCAAAAGTCGAACTCAAACCCTAGGCTACCTAACTGAACTATACAAAACTGTATTTCATTCTTTGACTTTTACACATGTTCAATTAAGTCCTTTTTGTTCACAAAATTGCCAATTACAATATAGGACCTAACAAAATGAACGTCTGAATTGGTTCGAGGGACTCTTGCGGCTTATCTTTCCATGTTGAATGTCCCCTCCAAAGTGGGAAGGTGTGAGTTGTTAATCTTGGACAATTGATGCAGCTGGATGAGGATGTTACTATGCTTCCTGTGGCAAGGTTTCTGGGATACTTTGGTAAGCTCTTCTCTTCTGTATTTTTTCAAATGCTTGAACCCCACCTCTCTTCTTTAGTCATATTCTCGAAATAGGCTTAAGGAAAATATTGTAGGGCATAATTAGATTTTTGAACATGAGGAGGACGATGCCGACAAGTTGAAAAAATTGGAGGAAAATGACTCAATTATTAACATTTTAAGTGCAATAATTAAGACCGAGTATACTTTTAAGTACACTTGTGGGGGTCTTGCACTCGTAGACAATTATATTTTAAGTGCAATCACCAAGTAACTCCATTGGAGATGAGTTTCCCAGGATCATCATTAAACTGGGGTGAGGTTCGCTTTTGGTAGTCACCATCTGGATGTGCATGCGTGTCTAGATATGCATTTTCTCGTAGTAGTCACTTACAATTAAAAGCTTATGTGCATCTTTGTAATGTACCTTTTCCTCATTCTTTGTAACTTGAAAACCTTCAGGCTATTTAATGTATATTTCCTTCTCCAAGGGTCCATTCAGAAATGCTGACTTGACATCTAATTGGTATATCTTCCAGCCTTTATAAACTACAATAGCAAAAAACAATCTGATGGTTTCATACCCAGCTACTGGTGCTAACGTGTCATTAAATTCTACACGATATTGCTGAACATATCCCGTTACTACCAACCTAGCCTTAAGTTTATTCACTGAGCGATTCGGATTCAGCTTTGATTTATACACCCATTTCACTCTAATTACATGTTTGTCTTTTGGTCTATCAACCAGTAGCCAAGTTCCATTCTTTTCAATCATGTTTAGCTCTTCTTTCATTGCAGCCTGTAATATTAAGGCTCACCCATTGGGCCTACCATGGTATGGACTCGAGAAAAAGCCCCTGCGGGGCCTGTTGAAAATAAGGATATTCTACCCTCGGGTACTGTAGGGGCGGAAAATTCAAATTTGACGATGACGTCAATGATGATGTCAGATATAAGAACAATAATTAGGACCCAATATAAGCTTGTCCCCAGTCCCCAATTAAAATAGGTTATGTTTGAAGGACCTGGTTCCTGTTCACTCCAATTGGCACTGTGTAAAATCCCCAAATTTTACAAATCCCTAATGTCTTCCCAATCTTCACCGCGTTTCTTAATAAACGCCAAGAACTACTTCTTGACGTATGTCAGATGTCCGATTTCGAAGGACATCGTCTTAATCGAGTTAAAATCTCTCGGTTATCCGATCAATTAGGTTTTCATAAGGGTATGCAAGGAGTCGCACACGGACGGTGCACAGCACATCCACTGTCTAATTCAGTTCTCAGGGAAGTATAAATGTCGGAACAGTAGGTTCTTCGACATTTTCGATCAGAACACGGGAGAGGTATACCACCCAAACGTGCAGAGCGCGAGGTCGATGAAGGACGTCCCCGACTACATAGCTAAGGGAGGAATTTACGTCGAAGAAGGCGAATTCCAGACGGACGGCCGCAAATGTCAAAAGAATATCAGTACGCAAAGTGTATGGGCCAGTTAATATTTTTGGGCCTTCTACAGTCAAAGGCCAACTAGGCCCACTGGGCCAAATACATTATGGTCAATAGTGACCATTTACATTTATTAGGCTTGGATTGACTACTGTTTACGTCCTCTCTGTGAACGGTTATGATGAGGGCACGTGGTCGTACGAGGAGATTGGAGATACCGGTGTTGTTGTTTGCATCAACAACTGTCCTGCTGGTAATAGCGTCGGAACATGACATACCCAGAAAGTTCGGTGGAGCCGTTTGTTGCTTAAAGGCAACGTGACTCTTGGTTCCGAAGGAAATGGCCATAATATATATCAGTGGATATATATATATGTGGTTAATATATGATAGACGCCCCAGTAATGTCAATCCCAGGGTTGTGGACATATTTTCTGGTCAGCAGAATAACCGCGAAACATGGATGAAGAATCAGGACAATGCAGACCGATTTGTGGTCTGCATGGAGAAACGATATAATTTGATTGGGCATGGATATAGCGATACGGCTATGGTCATTGATAGAGTTCCCCATTTTGCATAAATGTGATCGCGTCCGATATCAGTGATCAAGAAACTGACGGGGACCACCTTGTTCAAGGATATGACCGACAGAGGTGATATGGATCGCGGAGCTTATTACTTAGTTTTTAGTACGTTCCAATCATATCATGTAAATGTAACACTGAATAAGCGAATGTGGTTCAAAAGTGTTTAATAAAATGAAATATATTTATTTTCAACTCACCAGTCTACAATGAGTTTGTTCCATGAACACATTACATCGTGAACATAATATAAGAAGTTGTACAAAGAAATAACCCCTAAGTTGTCTAATTTTTTATGGATATAAAAATAAAGACGTTGGGATAAATTCCCAGAAATCATCTTCAACAACGTCTCCTCGTTTATCGTCGTCGACGTCGGTCTTAATGTCGTCCAGATGCGGATAGTCCACCGGAAGTCCCTGGCGTGGGTGAGCCTGTAATATTAAGGCTCGCTCATTGGTCCTACTGTGGTATGGACCCGAGATAAAGCCNGTCGTCCAGATGCGGATAGTCCACCGGAAGTCCCTGGCGTGGGTGAGCCTGTAATATTAAGGCTCGCTCATTGGTCCTACTGTGGTATGGACCCGAGATAAAGCCCTTGCGGGGCCTGTTGAAAATAAAGATATTCTACCCCCGAGTACTGTAGGGGGGAAAATTCAAATTTGATGATGACGTCATGATGATGTAAAATATGAGAACAGTAATTAGGACCCAATATAAGCTTATCACCAGTCCCCAATTAAAATAGGTTATGTTTGAAGGACCTGATTCCTGTTCACTCCAATTGGCACTGTGTAAAATCCCCAAATTTTACAAATCCCTAATGTCTTCTCAATCTTCACCGCGTTTCTTAATAAACGCCAAGAACTACTTCTTGACGTATGCCAGATGTCCGATGTCGAAGGACGTCATCTTAATCGAGTTAAAATCTCTCTGTTATCCGATCAATTGGGTTTTCATAAGGGTATGCGAGGAGTCGCACACGGACGGTGCACAGCACATCCACTGTCTAATTCAGTTCTCAAGGAAGTATAAATGTTGAAACAGTAGGTTCTTCGACATTTTCGATCAGAACACGGGAGAGGTATACCACCCAAATGTGCAGAGCGCGAGGTCGGCGGACGACGTCGCCGACTACATAACTAAGGGAGGAATTTACGTCGAAGAAGGCGAATTCTAGACGGATGGCCGCAAACGTCAAAAGAATATCAGTACACAAAGTGTATGGGCCAGTTAATATTTTTGGGCCTTCTACAGTCAAAGGCCAATTAGGCCCACTGGGCCAAATACATTAGGGTCAATAGTGACCATTTACATTTATTAGGCTTGGATCGACTACTATTTGCGTCCACTCCGTGAACGGTTATGATGAAGGCACGTGGCCGTACAGAAGTCCCCGGCATGGGCGAGCTTGTAATATTAAGGCTCGCCCATTGGGCCTACTGTGGTATGGACCCGTGATAAAGCCCCTACGGGGCCTGTTGAAAATAAAGATATTCTACCCCCGGGTACTGTAGGGGGGGAAATTAAAATTTGATGATGACGTCTATGATGATGTAAGATATAAGAACAGTAATTAGGACCCAATATAAGCTTGTCCCCAGTTCCCAATTAAAATAGGTTATGTTTGAAGGACCTGGTTCCTGTTCACTCCAATTGGCACTGTGTAAAATCCCCAAATTTTACAAATCCCTAATGTCTTCCCAATCTTCACCGCGTTTCTTAATAAACGCCAAGAACTACTTCTTGACGTATGCCAGATGTCCGATGTCGAAGGACATCGTCTTAATCCAGTTAAAATCTCTCGATTATTCGATCAATTGGGTTTTCATCAGGGTATGCGAGGAGTCGCACACGGACGCCGAACCACTTCTTCTTCTTAGAAGAGTCCATTTGAAATGAAAAGTTCAATTTTCCTCGATCACGTGCACATCGGACAATGTGAGTTACAATTCGTTTCCAGCCTAACAAATTCCACTAGTTCCCGCTATTGTAATTCCTGTAATCTCCAAGATCAGCTGTTTCTCCAGACTCATGATCTGCTACTGTAGATACTATCTAACCACCCAGCTAGATTTCCCGATCTACCTCATGTAGCCTCCAAGATCACCTGTAAATTTCAGACTCACAATCTTCTGCAATTGTTTCTTCCAAGTGGATACCCAGGAATCATCTATTCCTGTTCTTCTTCCTGTACTTGTAGTCCAACCTCTCTCAACCTCCAGAAACTTCTGAAGTCCAATTAAGAAAGTGCCTTCCTTGAAGTGTTAAGGAAGTCAAGTGTTTTAGATTCTTCACTTTGATGCTTTTCCAAAAATTGGTTGCCGGATCTCAAGAATGAATAATTTCACCAATGAATTTTGTTCTTGGATCTTCAAAGAATAAGAATGTATTTTGCAATGTAGCACCATGAAGCAACCTCTTGAAAATCGTCCCAGACATCTATATTTAAAGTTGGGGACGTTTAGGTGTTATGGGCAGTGTAAAACTCTTTAAAATTGCGAATTAGGTCTGATCGCATAAATATGTCGCTCGAGTGAGGGAGTATGTCGCTCGAGCAAAGGAGCTGTCACTCGAACGGGGGCGAGGCGACAAGTGGGTGAGAGGATTTCTATTTCTGCCACTCGAGCATGAGCTAAGCGATAGGCTAGTCAAAATGCAGCGGCGTGTTTCTCTTCTTTTTATGCTCGAACCCTTGACCTCATAACCCAACTTATACAAATTGAACTCTAGGTCTTTGACTTTTACAACAAGTTACAAATTAGTCCTTTTGTCCACATAATTGCCAATACTAAAAATCTAACAGATTTTTAGGAAATGACAACCTAGTTTGCTTTCCCAGTTGACAGATTTCACACACACATCCATCATCCTTGTTGATTTCAGGCAAACTTTCAAAAAGTTCTAATTCATCCATTTGTTTCAGAGATGTGTAATTAACATGTCCAAATCTTTTATGCCATAAAGTAGGTTCCGTACAGTGCCTGCAAGTGCCTGATCATTAACATTTTTCCATTCTAAAGGAAAGCTCCTATATCTCATTCCAACTGTCATCACTTCTTGATTTTGTGAACAAATATAGTGCAACTTTTATCCTTAAAGATTAGTTTATAATCTTTCTTAATTAACTGACCAACACTGATCAAATTTTGATCTATCTTAGGCACATATAGGACATCAGAAATATACTTGATACCTGAAGAAGTTTGCACAGAGATTTCACCAACACCTTTAACTTCTACAAACTCTCCACTCCCAACTTTAACCTTTAATCTATAGCCTTCATCTAGCTTTACAAAAATACTGGAATTGGAGGTCATATGATGAGTACATCCACTATCCAATAGCCACATTTCATCATTACTGCAGCCCTTTTCATTCATTGCCGTGAACAATGAATTTCTGCCACCTGAGCCTGCTGTGAATCCTGCTTCTCCTTCTGGTTTTTACACACTTTTTGAACATGTCTAAATTGTTTACATGCTCTGCATTGGACTCCTGGCATGTAACAACACCATTTGGGAGAATGGTCAAATTTCTTGCAATGAGGACATGGTGGATAACCTTCATTCTTGCCTACAGTTCTGCTCCCTTCACCTTTATTCTTTTCAGGTTGATGCTTCTTCACTCTAAAACTTGTTTGAGCTTTATATTTTCCCTTGGCAAACATGGCTCCTTCAACTTGTTCTTCCTGTCTAAACAACCTCATTTGCTCAGTTGCTTGCAAAACATTTTTAAGCTTAGATAGGGTTATGCTAGACAAGTCTCTGGAATCTTCAAGTGAAGAGATGTTTACCTCAAATTTCTCAGGCAGACTGATAATGACCTTTTCTACCACACACTTATCAGGTAGTTCATCCCTTAACAACCTTATTTTGTTAATCACTTTCATCAACCTATTTGAGTAGTCTTTAACAGATTTAGCCTCTTTCATTTTCAATGTCTCATACTCCCTTCTAAGATTGAGAACTTGCATTTGCCTTGTCCTTGCATTTTCCCTAAACTCCTCCTGCAATCTATCCCATGCTTCCTTTTCTATTTCACTTGTGATAATCGTGGTAAAAATTGCATTAGAGATGGCTGATTGGATGCAAGACAAAGCCTTAAACTTCTTTGCAACCTCCTCACTATGTTACTTTAGTTGAGCAATAGTTGTATTTGCTCTAAGAGGTGGTGGCTCTGCTCCAAATTATGCGATTTCCCACAGTTCATAGGCTTTCAAATAAGCCTTCATCTTCGCAACACAAAAATCATAGTTCTCACCTGTAAAAACTGAGGGTAAAGGTGCTAAGAAACTGCTTGAAGCCATGCTGATATGATGAAAGGTTTTCTCTCAGAGATGCTGGTAACGTTCTTACCGGTATGGATAGATCTTACCGGTTTTGATAGAACTTATCGGATTGTGCAAATCTTACTGATTTTGAAGTTCTTACCGGATTTGTAGTGCTTACCGGTTTCTTTAGTTCTTCAGCACTTAACGGTATGTGTATTACTTACCGATTTGTGTAAAACTTACCGGATTGATCAGTTTTTCAGCTCTTTTTAGCCCTTCTAAGATCTGATTGCTCTAATACCATTGATGGTTTTTAAGCAAACAAGAGGTGAAAAAAATAGAGAATTATCATTCACAAATGCTACAACACAGCTGATGGTATATATACCATACTTGGGTATAATACAAAAGTCTTTTCTACCACCAACCATCCTACCTACTACCACTAAACAATACTTGACAATACACTAACTTGTAGTAGGTTCAAACTAGCCTAACTTTACATCATTACATGAGTTAGACTTCAACCAAAAACATGTAACTAATGGTAACCAAAAATATTTGTTAAGTGACAACAAAAGTGTCACACACGGCTGCCTTCAACATTTCTTATCTAAATCAAAATTCTAATAGTTTTAAATCTAACAAGAAAAGTATAGAATGAAAATATTTAAAGTTGCTAATGATGGAGTTCTTTGTAGTGTCTGAAATTGTAATGCTCAAAATTTTATGGCGTCTTTATATATTTCAAATAAATTAAGGACTTCTATGTAATTTAAAATTGTCTTAATTATTAGATAATCTTTTTGGGTGAAAAAAAAATTCTACTAATTCCGGAGTAGGAAATTAGTAGCCATAAGTGTTCATCCTTGACTGTGTCTCAATTATGTTATATACATTTTAATTTAATTTGGAGTACTAATATTTTTTTTTCTTTTTTCTTTTTTCTTTTTCTGACAAGCCTTTCATCAACACTACTCCTAAGCAGGAAAAAAAAAAATTAATTCAATTAGGCCAAATACTAATATTTTGTAAGTAGAATTGTAAGAACTGTATGTATCGACACTGTAACACTAGACATATGTATAACAACATGTATAAGAGGGCTTCATCTGTCTCTAAAAACATACTCACTTCTAATCTATATAAGCACACTTTTATCACTTCTCAAAAAGGTAAAAATGCTGTTGGAATCTTATTTTTTGCTCTTTTTTATGCTTCTGCTTGATTGAGATATGACTTGGTTTTTGTTTATTAGTTTTTGGGTTTTTCGAGTACATCATACATGTAGGCATCTAACTGTATCATTGAGTGAAAATGTATGTTTTATGAGCATCAGATTTTACGGATTTTGAAAATTGAATTTATTTCAGGAAATGAATTGGAGTTTTATTAGCTTCAGTTTTTCTTTAGTTGTTTTTTTATTTCTGTTTACAAATAAAATTGAGGGAAAAATATTTGATTTTCATTTAAATTGATTTGCAAGGATCCACTGGTAATAAATAATTATTTTTGAAGTGGTAATGTTTTAAAGATTGTTAATTTTTATTTATTATAAAAAATTATTTTTGGGTAAAAGATTTTTTGAGAAAAATATGTGTGTGTGTGTGTGTGTCGATAAATATATATAAATTTTCTCGAGAGCCTCTCTCTTAACCCTACGAGGGGAAAAAAGGGAAAATTTAAAGATATGCTTGCTTCCAAAAGGGTAAAATTATGTGATTTTGGCTGTGTTGCTGAAATATACCATGATCCCTTTCAAGGTCCATTTATTCTCTCTTGCCACGGTTATGTTAAGGCCCCTTATCAAGATTTAATTATTTTATTACTATTTTTTAAAAGAGTTCAATTTTATTAAATTTTTTCTTATCAAACCACATTTATCCCTCATATAGGGACATGATGCACCTTAACTCTAAGTTCAAAGATCTGCATTTATTGGGTATGAGTTGGTGGTGAGGGAGATGGTGTTCATGCTTAAGATTTTCAAATGAAAAGTTTGAAGAAAAAAACTAATATAACTTTCTCGACATCCTCTCTCCTAACTTGGGTTTGGAGTGGGAATGATAGAATTTATTTTCTTCTAAAACATTATAGGTGTGCATTCTCCCTCTCTCTTAAAAAAAGAATTAATTAGAAGTGCTAGTTTTAGTTTGCTTAGTTACTAAAAACATAATCCCTGACTAAGGTCCTTTTTTTTTTGTTTTTAAAAATTTACCTTTCTTATCATGGTCACGATGCACCCTAACTCTATGATATATGTGCTGCTACGTTAAAGATATGGGAAAAGGCTGGGTGGTGAGAGAGACCATGTCCAAGTGTCGAAATTTTAAATTATTAGGTTTCACATGTGGCACATTAGATTGAGTGATATGTAAACCAGTCTATTTGTTTCATGTTATGCTATTTTTACATTAGACGAATTAAGGCTCACGATCATTGCGGTGCATGTTGAGGGACAAAACAATTAATAGGAAAATG
>CAIGRQ010330670.1:507-11230 GCA_903798375.1 Fraxinus sp. D2006-0159
CCGAGTTTCGACTCGCGAGCTCGTCATTTATTTATTTTTTTTTTTTTTAAAGATAAGCCTTTTAAAAAATAAATAAATTATAAAGCATTGATTTTTGACGAGCAGGCTCGTGGGTGAGCTCGTTGGCTCGCCCACGCTAGTCAAAATACGAGCCGGGCGGGCTCGGCTCAGGCTCATCTTTTGACGAGCCTGAGCGGCTCGTGACTCGTTTTTTTACGAACCGACAAGCCGTTCGGCTCGATTGACACCACTAGCCAGTGTTGTCTGTCAAAATTTTCTGTTAAAAAAAATTTGTACTTATAACATGATTGATTCAACTTTGATATACACAATACAAAAATCATATTCAAAAGTCTGCAATACGATTGCTCAAAAACGATAGAAAGAAAATTTATCCAAGTCACTTTTGTTTGGCGTATATGGTCTTTCTCATATAAAGAAGCAATGAACATCATGACTGATTTGATACATGATTTAGAATACAGTATTGGAGATGAAACCACTGAACTTTGAACGGCAACATGAGTATTGTTTGACATTAAAAAGGATGTCCATGCACACATCTACATATGTTTGATAAATCTGCTAAACTATTAAATTTTTGTAGGGTGAATCTCAGGAAGGTAAATGGATAATCTAAAAGTTTGTTTTGATTTTATATTGCAAGATTTGCTATTCACAAATAGTTGGATTCCTCCTTTCAAAAGTGTTAAGATTGTCTTGCCATATTTTTCACGTGTTTAGAAGGTTGCATATACGATTTTGGTTGTATGACTGGATTTAAATGCGTCGAATATTGAAAAGGTGACTAGGCAAAACTCGATCACATCTTGTCGACCAATATCTTCAAGGAAAGAATAGAATCCCAAAAGGCTTAGCAGCAGTGATATTTCTGAGAGGAACAGCCTTGACAATCTTCAAGCTATGAAAAATCCTCGTCACCGAGTCTACAATAAAGGCAATTTTGGACCACAAAACATTGGTTTTTGTGGTCGACAAATGTACCAACAAGAACATAAAAGATGCTGTCAAGAAGATGTTTAAGATCCGTGTCAAGAAAGCAATGCCGTTTGACAAGGCTTATGCTTCTTGAAGAACTTCATGAGAAAGTTGCCTTAAGCCAATTTTCTATAAAACACTGTTCTAATCAGATAAAACACTTTCGAAAAATTATATAAACATGTTCAAAGACAGTTTCTTAATTTCAGAAACAACTTTTGGCTTTTCAAATTGCTAAGTCCTAATTATATGATTGGCAATTTCTTTTGTCAAAATCATGTCATAGTTGAATTGTATTTGTATTTAATTATTTTGTAATCAAAGTTAAATTAGGATTAGAAAAGTTCAAGTTATGGTAAAATTAGTATAAGGTGACAGAGTCTAAAAATAAGTCAAAGAAATCCAAGAGGAAGACTAAGATTCGGACCTGAAGAAGTTGGAATCAAGTAGGATGCAATTTCATTAGCCTGTTCTCCGGCCGACGCTTGAGCGGTAGAAACAAAATCGTTGTCGCCTACCTAGCGCTAGAGTAGCGCTCGAGAGACGGGTCGACGCCCAGAATCCTATTTGCTTTAAAACACGTGATTTTCATCCCTATTGAATCATATTTTTCCATAGAGATCAGTTCTTTGCTATCTAAAACATTTATTGATTCCGGGATTCAATCACTACATATTATTTGAGCCATAATTTCATCCAAACTTTGATTTAATGATTGAGTCATATTGTTTCATATTAAACCACGGATCAAAACACACAAAGATCGTTTGATCAAACATCAACACAAAGAATGAGTAGTTCTTCATTTAATCCACCACACCAGAGATAAATCAATAACAGGGATCGGGAGCTGTTGCAGAAGCACAAATTTAGGAGGACTAAGGTGATGTACCGGAGTCGGGATCTAGCTTCATGAGCACGTAGTCCAAGAGGGTTAAGGTATAAACCAGGAGGCAAAATTTGTTTTGAAGGAGCACTCATCTAGTAGAATCAAGGAAGATTGCAGGAATTGAAGTCGAAAGTTTACGGGGTAGACGGGTCTGAACTATACTATAAATTTGTTTCGATTTATAGTGAATTACTGACTGCAAAGTGCTCAAATTTTTTACCCAATTATGATTTCTCAGTGATTAATTTGGTGTTCTTTATTGCTTTCAAATTACAAATTATGATAATTCAATATATGATAGATTGACACGAATGATTAACTATCGAGAAACAATTAAAAAGTAATTTATTACTTTTAATTGTGTAATTATGCACGTTGAGTCTAAATAATCGGCTAATTTAAAATTTTCACAAAAGTCTGGCCAAACAACCCTAAATACCTTGATTATGCGTGATGGTACGAAAAAGGGATATGTTATTTTGACATCAAATGTGCTAGCTAATTCTTTCTATCGGAGGAATTAGATGTTAATATTGGTTTCCAAATTTTTTGGACAATCTAGTGTCTAGTTTATCAGCCCTAAGAACACCCCCTCATCCTTTTCCTGTCATCAGTCGAGGAACCAAACTACCAAAGTAGGAAAAGGAAAATGGTTGGTTTACATAGGGAATTTTCTTTGTATACCGATCAAAGACATGTATTCTTTTATATGATTCTAGTTGGTCTTTTGTTTTTTTGGGAATCAAGGTGCCCCTTTGAAGTACAAGAAATTGTATCAAGTTGTTGCTCTATTATCTATTTTAGTACTTCGGATTATTGAACACCACCCCTATATAGGGATCCAAATGGTATTGAAAACGGGGTTTGTTTCGTATAACTCTTTATTGTATACTTCTTTACTATTAGTACTCGAATCTATTAAAGATGCCGAGATTGTGATGATTTGAAGTGCCTTTCAAACTTTATGATCCCACTTGCCAATCCATCAATATCTCACCTAACTAAATACTCTTGCTAGATTGTGTCCAAACGTGACACTCATTAAATTGAGATTCAAATATTTAACACTTTTTATGATTTTTGACATTTTGTATTATGAAAAGTCTAATGGTTGTGTCTTTATGATTTACAAATGCAAAAAAGATGAGACAATAATTTCACAAACACTTTGGGCCCTAACCATGCTTTGATTGGTACTTGGTGATAAGTTCTAATCATGAAGCATATGAATATCTAACACGTAGAGACATCCATATATTAGGTATGGTGATAGAATTAACGCCCGTAAAAAAAATTACCCCAAAAGATACTTCCAAGTTGCAGTACGCATCCCTTCTCGTTGTGACACTTTTTAAAATAGTTTTCTTTGGACTGCGAGAGACAAAAGGATAAAGGCCAGTCTCGTTTTAAGGAATTGATTAACCTTTGAGTAACAAATAAGAAGAGTATAGCATATTTGATGAAGAAAGTGAAAATAATGAAATAATTAAAAGAGTTATTCTTGGTGTACATAAAAATTGAAACATATGTGTGTCTACACCCTCACATGGGGTGGGACACAAGTTGCACTACGCACCCCTTCTCGTTGTGACACTTTTTAAAATAGTTTTCATTGGACTACGAGAACAAAAAGGATAAAGATCTCATTTTAAGGAATTGATTGACCATTGAGTAACAAATAAGAATAGTATAGCATATTTGATGAAGGAAGTGAAAATAATGAAATAATTAAAAGAATTATTCTTGGTGTACATAAAAATTGTTACATAAGGGTGTCCACAAGGTGGGACCCAAGTTGCAGTATGCATCCCTTCTCGGTGTGACACTTTTTAAAATAGTTTTCGTTGGACTACGAGAGACAAAAGGATAAAGGCGAGTCTCATTTTAAAGAATTGATTAACTGTTGAGTAACAAATAAGAATAGTATAGCATATTCGATGAATAAAGTGAAAATAATGAAATAATTAAAAGAATTATTCTTGGTGTACATAAACATTGATACATAAGGGTGTCCACACGTGCAAAAAATTATCTACACTAAGTATGACCCTAATTAAAATATATAGTTGTGGTGTATTATTGTATGGATCGAGATCCAAATATCCCCGTCATGTTGCATGGTGAATAAAAAAAACTTTGGCCTAAAAAAATAAGGATTTTGCTACTTTGACAGGACGATTGTAATAGATGCAGTGACATAATGACAACAGATGATTTGATGAGGATGTTGATTGTGTTTAAAACAATTCAATGAAAGGATGCAATGTGACATTATGTCAAGAATTATATCAACTATTATGTTGATGTAGCATGATTCAAAAAATGATTAGAAGGTGCATGCGTTTGAAGTAGATAATTAATTACAAAAGAGTGTTGAGAATTGATTTTAATTAACTTGCTGATCAGATTTTAAATGGCAACGCCTATAATCCAATAAAAGATTTAATTGTCCTTAAAGAATCAAAGTGCAAGTGAACAAAAATATGGGTAATAATATTCACACCAATGTTTTATTATCTACACCATGCTTTAATTGTAATAAAGGTTTAGTGTTTTCTTGTCGCATTTTATTATTGACCTTCAATTAAATTAGCATATCTTGTCTCTGAGGACGATTTTTATTCCAATATTAATTCTGTTAATATGTATTGAAACGAGAAGCAAATATTTTGTCAAACTTTTGTATTTAATTTTATTTTGCCTATTTAAATACGAGAGACAAACAAATCTCTTTAGGCATTTTAAAGAAATCTTTTGACGAAAACGATCATCGAAGGTAAGGTACAAATTAATAGAAGGTAAATGATACGAATGTGACGAAAAAAGTTGAGAACATAAGTACGAATATTATCCAAGGTTGAGAGTGTGTATTGCAATTAAAATATGATGTAATTAACTAAGAGTGTAGTGTGAATCAATAAAACTCCAAATACAGGGAAATTTTAATAGAATTGATATCTACATTGACGTGGCCGAACTTGATTGGTCTTTTTTTTTCATCTTTCAATGGTGTCACGCCAAATGTTGTCTGTCAAAATTTTTTTTTTAAAAAAAATCTGTACTTATAACACGATTGAGTGTGAATATAATTATCCTAAAAGTCAACTAAACAAAAGCTAATTAAATCAATTTATTTTTAATTAATGTGTGGAGGAATGTCCATTTCACTTCAAATGAATACCCTCAACAAGTTGCCTCATTAAAGTAGTCATTAAAAAGTAAGTGTTAATTAACACTAATTATTTATTTCAAAAGTTTGATTTAAATTTTTTTTAAAAAAATGGGATTGACGTGTGAGCATCCTCTTATAATATGGGATTGATTGGATTGGATTACGTATTCGATTACGTCTTTGATTGCAACTCTTAATTTTTCTTTTTAAGTATAATTAAAGTCATTTGTGTCTTCATCATTATAAGATTAAAACTCCCATTTTATTTGTACTTTATACAAAACCAATCAAGTTTAGCAAAGAAAAGTAGGGTTTTGTGTGGACTTGCTTGTCCACATAAAGAATCACATTCACCCACCATCACTCATTTCTATTATTTTCTTTTTGTATGAAAGTTTATAACTTATCGTCCGCAATATAGTCACGAGTTAAGACTAGAGATCAAAATCTAAATTTTAATTTAAGTCAAAAGTCAACAATTCATTTTAATCATATATTTTATGGGATTCACAATTTTTCAAACACATAATTCTTCAATTTTTTTTATCAAAATCTACAAAAAAATATCCGATTTTGATCCTCACCAAATAGGAGTTTATTTAGTGAAGTAATTTTACAATATTACTTGATTAACGTACTATAAACTTGGAGTATTTTATACTAGTTGGCAAATTTTAGTACGTTAATGTTGATGATACCTTTTTCAATCAACTATCAGATTTTTGATGACTATCAAGGTGTACAATTTGTATGTACAAGACTACGAGTAGTTTATTTCTTTATAAATGATTTATAAACCTCTTACGTTGTGCATAGTAGTTATTGAGTTTTGGGTTTGTTTTAAAGCTTAGTATTGTTAAAAAGAATAGTTCAAATTCTAATATTTGATCATTATTTTCTTTATTTAAAAGATGTAAAATGTTATCTTATCGTAAAAAGAATAGTTTAAATTCTAATATTTGATCATTATTTTCTTTATTTAAATGATGTAAGATTTTATCTTATCGTGTTATCAAAAGATAGTGGCTTGTTTGAAAAACTGCAATCTTGAAATCTAACCACCTATTTGAACTTTAGGTAGATTTATTATATTCGTTTAAGTTTTCTTTGAATTTTGATAGTATAGTGAATTTTGAAACTCCAGGATAGAAGGGTTGATGATTATAGTCTAAAGGGGTGTCATCAATTGAGATTTTGATGAAATTTAGGTATTTCCAATTGGTGTCCCCAACTAAAATTTGAATGAATTTTAACGAAATTCATTAAAATTTAGTTGTCTTCAATAATTCATGAATTTATATGCAATTCATTAATAGAGAGATTTTAAAATATTTGGATGAATTTCAAGTTTAAAAATACATATTTTTTTTATATTTTTTTTCCCAAATTTCACCATTTTTAATGACTTATGGATTTTGACATTTTGTGAATATGCACGGTTTCTTGAATAGGCGTGTGATTCCCAACTAATGGAGTTACCTTTCCCCTCCACGCAATAATGACGATGTTCAAGTACGAGCAATTATTTATAAATAAATGTTTCTTTAATCATTGTAATTTTAAATTTTAAATTAAGTGAGTAAATATGGTATTTAGCCTATATTTAGTCTAGATTAAAATTAAATTTTTAGTAAATTTTGATAAAACTTAATGAAACGTGTGGTTGAAAAATTGTGGGTCCCATAAAATTAATATAATATGTAGGTAGACAAATGTACCAAAACAAAATATAAACAAAGTTTCCATTGTTTGTATCATCGACTCGATGGCTCTTGGGTAAAGTATAAGAAAGAAAAAAGAAAAATATATTATGAAACACTAGCTAGTAGCTACAATATTATATTTGTCAAACCGAACTTTGGAAGATCATCTACATAATAATTAACCCCAATATTCCATTGTTTCCATAGCTTCCTAAATTATTCCTCTAATAAATTTAATTTACTACAAAATGATACATAGAGTTTGTCCGGTTTTAGAGTACTCGATAAATAACTGATTTTCTCGATAGCATGTAAAAACTTACCGTCGAAAAAAAAAAAAAAAAAAAAATTGCTGACTTCCTATGAAAAAAATGTCTGCAAAACTTGTTGGGAACTGGTTTTGCACTGTTCATGTATGTATACATAGTCAATAAAAAACACAGAAAATCCAAAAAAAATAAATAAATTGCCGACTTAAAAAATCTCTGCGAAAACGAGTGGTAACAAAAAAAAAAAAAAAAAAAAGCGTGCTAATGTTTAATAATTTTATGAAATTATTGATTGATGTGTTATATGTTCTCCATTAATGGGCGTAACGTTATTGCATGGCCATGAAGAGGAATTTAACTGCTGCTGAAACTGCCGGACTAGCAGTACTTGACGTATGTCCCACAATCTCCGCCGGAGCACGTCGGACTCTGACCGGAGGCGTTCATTTTCTCTCCTTACAATTTGGTCGTTATACAATATCAATCTCAGCCGGTTCATAAGTTCCTGGTTTCCAATCCTAATGCTGTTAACTTTATTCCTCAAGTTCTCCAAATCTTTCTGTTTTCGCATTCGAGACCGCCTAGCTGACTCCCGGTTCGATATCATTCGCCTCCGCTTTCGCTCATCAATTATGTCACCAGAACGTTTAGTTTTACCAGAACCGGAGCTTAAGTTTTTGGAGCTAAGAGAACCGGAGTTACGGGGTTTTGAGTTATCCGAACCGGGTTTGGAAATAACCGGTTCTTGGGGTGGTTCTAAAATGACCGCAGGTTCATCCTGCGGCGGAGGAAAGTTAAAAGGCGGTTCTTGGGAATCCCAAGGTGTGAGACCACCTTCAAAGTCGGGGAGTGGGTTTCTAAAGAAGGATTCTGATGCTGGAAAAGTGGACAACATGGCCGGAAAACCGCTTATAGGGGGTGGGGGAGGGTAGGAGGAGTAAAGGGAAGAAACGAGTGTTGAGAGGGTGGTATTTATGGAGGAAAATGGGTGTATAAATCTGGGTCCCATTTGGCTTTTGAGTCAGCTCCCACTAGTAGTGGTGGGCTAGTAGGTCAGGCTTTTCCAAAGAGTACATGGGCCTTGGGGCCCGTTCAGGCTTAGTCATGAAGGAATATTTTATGCGGGTCCCATTTTGAATACGTTTCTATTATTTGTAAGTTGACAGTGCATGGAGCTAACTGCTAATAGCTTTGTCGGCTTCAGCTTAGTGCGCCGATATGAATGAATGGATTGAGAGTTGTCAAAGCTCATGAGCTATTGAGCTTTTGTTTCAATCGGCTTCACGGCTTACAGATTTATATTCTCATCGCTTTTTCTTTTTTTTTTTTAATTTCTTTTTCCTGAAACAGCAACATTGTACTTTTGTTAAGACCATGTTTGGAGAAGATGAAAATCAAATTGTTAACAAATTTTGATAGAAGTTAATGAAAACTATGGTGGAAAAATTGTGAGACCCATAAAATAAGTGATTAAAATTAATTGTCGACTTTCACTTAACCAAACATGTGCTAAGTTTATATTTGGACCTCGTTATTTAAAGAATAAAACTACTTTATATTTGACAAAAAGCTTGACACAATTGTATGTGGCAGCAGATGATTGAGTGAAAAAATTGATTGTATGTCAAGTTTTATGTCAATATTGACGTTCATGCAGCATGATTGTTCAAGGTTAGAAACTCAAAACCAGAAAGATCGAGAATTTAACCCCAATTTTCCCGTAGAATGATGGCAGACGCACGAAGTGAGGGGCCTCTCTGTTTGCCTCGTGACCTAAACAAATCGTTCCACGTGGACTTTAATTTCAAAAAAGGACTTTAGGTTATTTACAGTTTTTAGAGAGCTATTGGGTTAGATAAAGAGCCTTTTGGACACTACAATTGCAAAGAGTCATTATCGATTATCCCATCCTTTTTTTTTTTTTTTTTTTGAAAAGTAATCGTAAAATTTAAGCAAACCATTTGGACACGATAACTCACCCGGTCCAACACGAGTTATGCTAAGTCTTGTTTTCTTGTACCGTCAAGATTCCTCGTTTTTTCTAGATGAAGTGATCATATAGTAAATTAAGCTTTTATTTTTATAGTGAGATGGGAATCGCATTAGAACTTAACAAAGAAGAAAGCGAATGCACAACTTTATTGCTAGGTTGAAATGGTTAGCATGAGGCCGACAAGAATAGATTTACTCTTGTTGTTTTAATCACATGATCACCATACTCAAATTAAGGATGTCCATGTTCTATTTTTGCTTTGTTTCATTACTTTTTGGAACATCTCCTTATCTCCTGCCTCATGGGATATAAAAGCGTATCTTTTGTTGATCTTATTACTTATTTTGATTATCATCAAAGACTGACGCACATTCTTGATAGAATAATTCTATTTGTATATAAAGAGTTATATAAAATTTTACAGATAAAAGACGTGTCAAAAAGGGAGTGATTTTTTATTTTTTTTATTTAGTTGAAGAAATTTTGATCAAATCATATATCACCACAACATATGTTTATACAACAATCTGTAAATTGTGATATATATGTAGTATAACCGTTCTTGATATGATGCTTTGGAAGAATTATTAGAATTTGTTACACCAAATTGAATCCTAAAGTGCTTTTCACATGATGATCCCTTTATATTTTTGGTCTTTTTTTATAGGAAGAAAATGAAACGATATTTCAATTTGAACTCAACGCAAGTAACTTTTATCATATTCATAAAAAGTAAAAGATTTATGTTATAAATTTTAGATCGCAAGATAATGACGATAATGAAATAAACAAGAAAAAAATAAACATCAAGATTTACGTGGAAATCCAATATGAGAAAAACTACGGGTAGATGAGAAAAATCCACTAAAATTAATAGTAATTGTGTTACAATATCAAGATCTTAATTAACTCAATTGAAATCTAAACTCTCTTGACTTTCAAGATGTTGTTGAAATATATTAATTCTATTTGTATATAAGGAGTCCAAATTAATGAAGATCTTTTTTTTTTTTTTTTGGAGTTCTAGATGAAGAAGAAGTCATTTTTCAAATCAAACTCACAATCCCTGATGAAATTTGATCTTCATTAATTTGAACTCATAAAACTCCTTAAACTTCTTTTATTCTACCAAATCCAAATAACATGGAATTTGGATCACACCGCAACAAATTTCCATCTTGAAACAATTTTCATCACAAGGAATTCAAGACACATCTCCAAGTAAACACAATTCCTCCTTTTCCAAATAAGTCTCAATGGACTAAGTCAATGACAAACATCCACTAAATTCAAGCAATGTTCAAACTTAGCAATAGGAAGTGGTTTTGTCATTATATCAACAGGATCATCCTTTGTTACAACCTTGCTCACTACAATATCACCACGAGCAATCACATCACGCACAAAATGATACCCCACATCAACGTGGTTAGTTCTCTCATGAAATATCTGAACTAAAGTCAAGAAAATTGCACTCTGACTATCACAGAATACTGTAGACACCTACAAGTTTTCACTTATTTCACCAATCAATCTTCTCAGTCACATAGTATGCCTCTGTAATGGCCATGTATTCCGCTTCTGTTGTAAACAAAGTTACTGCATTTTGCAAAGTAACTTTCTAGTTGATAGCACAGCTTCTAAGAGTAAACACATACCATGTAAGTAATCTCATCTTATCAAGATCCCCTGCATAAT
>CAIGRQ010330673.1:1378-15077 GCA_903798375.1 Fraxinus sp. D2006-0159
AGAGAGAGAGAGAGAGAGAGAGAGAGAGAGAGAGAGAGAGAGAGAGAGAGAGAGAGAACTATTATATTAAAATAATTATCCAAAAATATGATTTTATATAAGTTTATGAGTAAATCAACCATAATTATACTAATCAAGACAAAACATTATAACATCTATTCATTTGAAATAAAATATGGACTGATAAAGGTAATAAAAAATTTGAATATAAGAGAGAGTCTTGAAAAGTTGAGATTTGAACAAAAAAAATAATAATAATAATATAAAAAATATGATAGTAACACAATACTCTCGGGTGCAAGAATGAACCTCATCTTCGCTGTAAGGACTAGATAGAGAAAATATATGAATACAGACAAGTTAAATTAGGCTATTCACAAGTTTATCTACAATGTTGCTCAGATATTCAATTTCATCCTTTATTTCTTATTCCATCTATATGTCAATTACATAAAAAATATAATTATTAAATATTAGTTATTTAACTTTGATATCTAATTGCTGAGTATTTATGAAAATAAACTAAAGTAATTTTAAATATATATTAAGGGTGTGTTTGATTACATTTATTTTTCATGAAAAATGTCAGTTTTTACTCAAATTCTTACCTTGAAGCGTTTGATTGTTATTTTTTTCATAGAATATATTTTTCAACTTTTTAAAATATACCTAATTTCCCCCTTTTTTTTTAAAGAAAATATTTTCTTGGGGGAGTAGGTTTTTGTCTCTTCAAGACACCATGCATTTCACAATAAGGGTGCATAGGCCTCATCGAAGGCCACCATGCATATCACAATCACAAGCCAGTAAATTAAAACCAAATTATAAATAATAGACTTGTATATCTTGGTTAATATCTATATATTCATTCGATGTGAGGTTTATCGCTTAACACAATGTGCACTATACTTGCAGTGTCAAATTAATATTGCGAAATACACTGGCGGACCCAGGGGGTCCGGGGAGGGGGGGGGGCATGTGCCCCCTAACTTTTGAGATTTTTTTATTTTTTATTTTTTAAATCATGTTTGGTAACAATTGAAATCTAAATTTTAATCTTAATCAAACTTAACAATTAATTTTAATAACATATTTTATGAAATCCATAACTTTTTAACTTTATCAAAATTTACTAAAAAAATTGATTTTAATCTCCACCAAACAAGAGGAAAATCACAATAAATTTGAATTTTTCTCTTCTCTTGCTCTATTTTACCCTTTTTCTTTACGTCTTTAGGGGGCCCAAGTTTTTTTTTTTTTTTTTTTTTTTTTTTTTTTTAAATTCGTGTTTGGTATCGATTGAAATTTAAATCAAAGTTAACAATTAATTTTAATAACATATTTCATGGAATTCATAACTTTTTTAACTTTTTTCAAAATTTATTAAAATTTGATTTTAATTTCCACCAAACAAGGGGTAAAATCACAATAAATTTGAATCTCGATAACATGCTAATTTTAAAAATTTTCCTACGACTGTACGCTAATCGAATCTACAAATTGTTTATGTAATCTCAAAACTTATTTTGAGAACTATATTATGGGTATATCGAATAGTCCAACAGATATCGAAAATAGTTAAAAATATATAAAACGTGAATCTTAAAGACAGACCTCTAATTCGCATTTTTAAAAAAAATTCAATTATTTCATTAACATTAATTATTTTTTGCAATACAAATTTCTCGATATAATTTTCATCATTTTATGGAATATGACATCAAAAAATTTCGAAATTTTACATCTAAAAAGGTCATATCTCATGTAAATTTTCGGATGCAAAATTACATGAGGTATGATTTTTTTGGACGTAAATTTTCAATTGTAAAATTTTTCCCAACTTCTTTTCAAGTTTGATTGTGCTCCCCCTAATTTTAAAGTCTGGGTCCGCCCCTGACGAAATATTTATTGAGTCTTTTGTCTTGACCAATAAACTTCTCTAACACCATTTTTTTTTTTCTATCCTACAAAATCCGATACGGGCATAGACACATTAAACTCTTTCAAACTAAAATAATTCTGGTAAAAATACATTTATCATTAACTCGGTGACGCCGTTCTTTTCCGAATACTAGTACTGGATACTAAAAGTACATATTTATTCTATCTATGAGAAATCTTTAAATCTGTACGAGGTCTTTAATGTTTTTAGGAACACAAACAGAAGTACCATTGATACAACTGGTGCCAATAACCTTGTATACAGCTTGTGTTAGATGATAGCCATCCCAGAAGTAGTGTTTGTCTGGGTCCTGGCATGCCGGCAGTCCTGGAATGCAGGCTGATGTCCCATTAGCCCATGTAATGCAGCATGGATTAATCGAGTCTTCTAAACCTGAAAATAGCAAATAAAAATATGGTCTTCGTTGACTAAAATGACCGTACTAGTCACTTGTACTCGACATTCTATATTTGTGTAGGTTGCTCGAATATTCCTGCTGTGACGATCCCCCATACATTAACTCATACGTACTGTTTGTTTTGAAAAAGTCTTTGTCCATTTATCCCCCGCGCATTTCTATTGCATCCTCCAAGATTCGAACTCAAGATCCCTGCCTTATGAAAGACTTAAATTGAATCCTCATATTAATTTTTAATTTCAAATCTTGGAGGATGCAATATTAGAATCCATGAAGAGAGAATGACATAGATATAGATTCTACCAAAGTGGGCAATATATATGTATGAGTTAAACTTTGGACACGAGACCTGGATCGTTACATCTATCATAAAGAATTTTCAAAAAAACCATTTTTACGTGAGAGATTGAAAGAATTTTCAAAAAAACCATTTTTACGTGAGAGATTGGAGATGCGTATCGCATATCATTATGCATAGAAAGAGTTAGAACCAGTTACCATAATTAGAGGGATTTATGATGGCATCATAACCAAGCCAATGAGCCTGACCAAGTATAAATTCTGAGCCTTGGAGGGTTGATGTCAAACTCTTAAGCAAGGTGGCTAGCTGGCCGTTAAAGATTACTGCAAGCTGGTTAATATTCTCCACGCACTTTCCACTGTGTTTAAATTGCCTTGTAACTGATGGGATGCACCCAATGGGTCCAATTTCAAACATTATTATCTTTCTTGCTCCTATTTTGTATAGTCTCTGCACCCAAAACAAATAGTCAATAGATAAAATCAGGATTCTTTCTTATGTTAGTTGTTTTTAGATGGGACTGGCGTATATTCCATATTTAGGGGTCGGGTCGGGTCGTGTCGTGGCCTCATGCCCAACACATGAAAGTGTTGGATGTGTGTCGTATAGTATTTTTTTGGTGGGATAAAATAATATTTTATAAATAAATAATGGTTTTATTTATTGCATTTATTTGATATTGATCATGCGATTTAAAGTGCACTGACACTTGTGATAGTATAATTTGGATGTTTGTGTGATAAGCATAGTGTGACACTAATATTTTCATCATAAATAATTTGGTCACGACCAATATATAAGGGTTGCACACCTTGTATTGAAAAATTATTGTCTTAAATGATTCACTTTGCAAGTTTTTTATTTATCCTTATTCTATAAATAGTTAAATGTGACACAATACACTTGAAGTGTATAGAACGAATCACATGTCTAGATTTTGAAGAATACTATAAAAGACTTGGAAGGTTGGTGGTATAAACTTCTTAAAATCAAAAGTTGAAGAAGTTCGTGATTTAGATCCGGATCGGAATCAAGATTTGATTATCGAATTTATATAAATTCTTAATTTAAGTTTCTTGATTAAAACTTACACGCGAACTTCTACTAACAATCTTGAATTGAAGAACTTTTTTACCGAGTAATTTTTGTTCCACATTCATCCTGATAAAGAAGTTTGGCAAAAGATTGAGGATCGTAACGTGGCTTTGCATTTAATAACCGTTGTCGAGCATGGCTAAGGTAGTCATTGCTGCCAATAGTAATAACAAACAATGACTTTGACAAATAACCTGAAACATCGGATGAGGTTTTGTAGTGCTTGGACAATTCCAATTCGACAGTAAGGTTAAACAAGTCGATTTGCTCATCGAAATTCAAGCATATTCCCTGGAAGGAAATAAAGAAAACAAAAAAAAAAACCCAATAAATATAAGATAGTATGCAAATTGACAATTGTTTTCAAGAAAATATATAAAAGCAAGAATTTCCATTTCTTTGATTATCATACTCCAGATTTTCCAGTCTCAGGAAGAATGCCACAGGCAGCAGATGCATAATTCAATCCTGTCAACTCAGGTGATCCTCTTAAACTAAAGTATGGCGGTGAATATGGCAATCCAAGAAATTCAGCTACAAAAACAAGCAAATTCCTTTCATAATATATACTAATTCAAGTTTAAAAAAAATATTTATAATAATGAAAGAATTAAAACAGGCGTGGAATGAATTACTACCAATTAAATCAGGGATAGTTTTCCCGTCGGTAAATCTTCCGGTGGCTCCTCCGTCAAAATTCACACCGTAGGGTGGATAATCGGCCTTGGCTAGAGTTAGTAAAACATTATTATTCCCACTATCGAACAAAGAATCTCCAAAAACGTACAATGCAGGAGCAGCAGGAGAATCCGAATTCGCTGAAGAAATGCACAACAGCAAGATCATAATCGAAATCATTAATTTCTCCATGGTCGTGCGAAGAGCAAGTTCTCTAAAGGAAAGTTAGGGAAAATAAATAGAGAGAGCGCAGGGTGCATTAATTATACGTGGATGCATGTAACTAAATATCAGAATGTCAACTTTATGGAATAATTTGTTGCCGTGCTAGATAGTGGGACGAAAAACGAGATACTACCTGGCTGGAACATGGATTATTCCGAATAGGCGCATTTTTTATTATGCATTTTCATGGAAGAATAGTACTATTAGCATACGTGATAGGTGCTAACTGCTAAGACACCAGTTTAGGTTGTTCAGATCTGTTGTTCAATTTTTGCCGTCAATCCAATTAAAGGAGGTAGCTATACTTGATGGATTATTGAAGATATGTAATTGGATGAATAACAAATTGAACAGAAGATCTCAACTCTAGTTTAGGTAGCTATACTTGATAGATTCAATTAAAGGAATCATGGGCACCCAGATCAATTTGGGCATAACCCACGGTTTACCTCCGCCAGTTACTGAGGGGCCGGTGGCTGGTGGTCCAAGAAATTAGTCTGACTAAGTTAGGATACCTGAGTACCCAAAAAAAAAAAAAAGTCTGGCTAAGCTGGGATACCTGGATAATCATGGACATTGCATTTAAGTCATACAGTTGTCTCATAGACTGACAACACTAATTTGTCATATGAAGATATTCTATCTTTATGTTTTCTAATGTATTTTAATTTGATTTATGTGATATATTAGTTGATGATTACTAATAGATTTCATATAACAACTTTAGCACACCTTTATGAACATATATGATATACAAGCTTCATTTACGAACATTGAAATTTCACTAAAATTATATTCGGATTACTAAATTTTATGGGGAATTGGGGATGCTCTCATCTGAGATTTTGGTGGATTTTAAAAATCTTTTTTAATTCAGTTTCCTTAATTGCGATTTCTAATAATTTTAATAACATCCATTAAAATCTAGGTGTCTCCAACTGTGATTTTAATGAATTTCAATGAAACTTTTTAGACTCGTGAATTTATAAGAATTTCATTAATAGAACAATTTTAAAAGATTTGGATAGATTTCAAGTTAAAGATACATATAATAAACTCTTTTAAAATTTCATCATTTTTACTGAGATTCTTATGAATTTTAGGAAGATCTATTCAAATTCACAATATTTATTAGAATCCATCAAATTCTATCAAAATCTGTGTTGAGAACGCCCGCTTTAATTTGTCTCAGTTGAATAAAAAAAAACTTCTACTTAGTTACACATTTCATCATCGATTGTCCTCAAAACTAACTTGCTTAATTGGCAATTATACTGTAATTGTTTTTCAAGTGACCGCTACATGATACCCTAGAAATGAAATGGTAAAACGAGGAATTTGGCAATGTTTTTAGATAAGATTATGCATTTTTTTTTTAATTTTAGCTTTATTATGACGTGACGTAGCAGTAAGTTTATTTAATTACTAAGTGATTATGTAATAAATATATTGTGATATAACTGATAATTAAATAGTTGTCATCAATTTGAAAAATAATAGGCGATAATATTGATGAAATTTTAAATTAAAATGAAGTTCACCGGTTGAATTGAAATTAAATTGAGTTTGGCGATCTAATAAAGACAAATTAAAAGTTAGGGACCTAATTATGAATTTATGATTTTCATCCACCCTTGCAAAAAGCAGAACCCCCAGATAGAAAAAAAATCTCGATCATATACCGTCATACATAAATGTATATAAAACTAGTTCACTACAATAAATGACATTAAATCCATGTTTGACCTTAATTTTTTTTTTAAAAAGCCATTTTTTTCCAGAATTCATTTAACCACATATTTGATGGAATTATTAACTTTTCAATCACACATTTCATTTACTGTTATCAAAATCTATTAAAAACTCAATTTTCATCCAAACCAAACATGAGCAAATTTAGAACTTGTGTCATCTTCATACACGCTATATTTTGTATCGTTTCCACGAAACTTCTCAGACTCGCAAGTCTAAACACTAGTAGAGATCAAATTTCTTTGAACGCGCACACCATATCCAAAAACTCATGACTTTCAATCTTTCAAGGGCGGAGGGAAGGTGGGGCCCAATTTGTTTCTAAATAGATTTTTTTATTTTTTTCAATGTATCAACCCAGCATATAATAAAATAAAATTGTACCCTGTGGTAATTCTGCTGCTACTTGCAGCCTCAACCCTCTTTACACGCGAGGCAATGACAATATGACACTAGTACCTCAAAATATTTATCCTATGCCATTTTTCTTGTATAATTCGGGTATGAAGCTACGAAGTATGATACTTTCATGTAACATATTCAAATCTGTACGAGGTCTTTTATGTTTTTAGGAACACAAACAGTACCATTGATACACCGAGTGCCAATGACCTTATATACAGCTTCTGTCAAATGATAGCCATCCCAGAAATAGTGTTTTTCCGGGTCCTGGCATGCCGGCAGTTCTGGAATGCAGGCTGATGTCCCATTGGCCCATGTAACGCAGCATGGATTACTCGAGTCTTTTAAACCTGAAATAATAACTTAAAAATCATCGATCTAATTGTGGTCAACAATATTTTCTGTGACGGAATTAGAATTAATTACCATAATTGGATGGATTTATTACGGCATCATAGCCAAGCATGTGACCCTGACCAAGTATAAATTCTGAGTCTTTCAAGGTTGATGTCAAATTCTTAAGCATGGTGGCTAGCACGTTGTTAAAGATTACTGCAAGCTGGTTAACATCCTCGACGCATTGTCCACTGTGATTAAATTGCCTTTTAACTGATGGGATGCACCCAATGGGTCCAATTTCAAACATTATTATTTTTCTTGCTCCTAATTTGTATAGTCTCTGCACTCAAAACAAATAGATAAAAGTCGTTATTTGCGTCACTGTCAGTTTGTCACTCTATCTTATGTTTGTTAAGGAAACATTACCTGAAATTGTAGGGATAATTTTCCGACGAGAAGTCTGGCGAAAGATTGAGGATCGTAATGTTTACTTGTGTCATATAATCCTGGTTCAAGATAGTTGATGATGTAGTCATTGCTGCCGATAGTAATCACAAATAATGATTTTGACAAATAATCTGAAACCTCGGACGAGGTTTTGTAGTGCTTGGGCAATTCTTGTTTAATTGTATTGTTGAACGAGTCAATTTGCTCAGCAAAATTCAAGCATATCCCCTGCAACAACCCGAAAAATTGGATCATATATAAATCGACATATTGCACAATTATTTGCGCAAGTCATGGACTGAACTCATGGACCATTTGGGATGACTTCTGAACTATTAAAGTCAAAAGTTGCTTCTAAGATTAAGAATTCGTTTTTGAACATGTTTTGATAACTTTATGGAAGCATTTTTTCTGGCTGGAAGAATTTTTAGAGGAAGTCGATCTAAGATAACTTCTAAAAAAACTCTTCTACATGAAACAAAAGTAGAAACTCTGCCAAATGAATCCTAAGTACAATATAGGCAAGGCAACTTTTATGTATCCAAAAAAAGATGGAGAACGAGAACAAGAGTATCGTCAAAACAATAACAAGTTATCATATAAGAGTTGATCATTTCCCGTAATGCAAGTTTGTCGCGATATGAAGATGTGAAAATTATGGCTAACTCGATAATGAAAGTTTCTTTAGAAGATCGATTAAATAATTAATTTGAAAATGCCAAAAAATACCAAATAATTTCCAGTCTCAGGAAGAATGCCACAGGATCCAGACGCAAAATTCAACCCTGTCAACTTTGTTGATGCTCTTATACTCAAATATGGTGGTGAAAATGGCAATCCAAGAAACTCAGCTACAAAAAAATAAACAAATTTCATTTGAAATATATACAAATTCATTCAAATTAATAATAATGAAAAACTAAAATATGCACGGCCTGAATTACTACCAATTAAATCAGGAATAGTTTTTCCATTTGTAAATCTTCCGGTGGCTCCTCCGTCAAAATTCATACCATAGGGCGAAAAATCAGCCTTGGCTAGAGTTGGTAAAAGATTATTATTTCCATTGTCGAACAAAGAATCGCCAAAAACGTACAACGCAGGAACTGCAGGTGGATCAGAATTAACTGAAGAAATCGACAAGAAGAACACAATCAGAATCGGAATCATAAATTTCTGCATTTTCGTTTTCTTTTCTGTTAAAAAAGAAGAAACAGAAATGGTGTGAAAGGAGCAGCTTCTTTTAAAGACAGAAAGGCACGAGAAAAACCAATCCACGATAAGGTTATACATGAATTACAAGTAAAAGAAAGTAAAATATATAGATTATAATATTTAACGCAATGAAGGGAATGATTATGCAATCTTTCGTGCAGATGGTAACCATTCTTGTATGAGTAATCCTATTCATCCTCATTGGGATTACAACCCTAATCTAGATAATTATTTAATTTCACATATCATTTAATCACACATTAACGCCACATAACCTATCAGTACTGCTCGAGTTGAAGCTTAGGGATAAAGAATTCTAACCGTTACAACTAATCATAATAAGACGACTGACTATAGTTTCAAATAATAATAATAATAATAATAATGATTGATCTAAAAACATTTCAAGTTTTGGTATTATCTCATTGTAGACCATATTAAACAAATGTTAAAGATGTCCTATTTCAATTTTTTTAACGTCAGTTTGACAAATTTATAAATTATTTATAAAAAAAATATATATTAAGATGAATAGTAAATCAGACGAAATATTTGAACGATAAATAAGTAATAATTAATATGTAATTATAATTGATATAAAATATTGATTAAATTTATAAATGGTTTATAGCTCATGTTTGACTCTCATTAAATTAAAATTTATATTTCTCTTCTTCTTATCAAATTTAAATTCTTTCATAAAATAATATTAAACGTAATTTTTTATTCATCTAGTAGTATCCTTTTTCATTGCATGAAGAAAACAACTCAATAATGTTATTTCAATCATTTTTATTCTACTATTTTTTTACTTTTCGTGTTCAAAGGCTGTTATGCACTTTTGACATCGTCATTCATTGCACGAGAATGTTGACCGTCTGATCAATTGACCAGAGGGTTATGATGATTCTGCAAACATCAAATCAATCACATCAAAATCAATCTATTTTCTTGATGGATTCAGGTCGGGTTGGTGAATTGTTGGTTTGCCTTTGAATTTCACACATTGGTTAAAGAACTATTGTCAACGGGTCGGGTTTTGTAGTGTTCTGGGCCATGTCTATTTTGTGGGCCATAACTTTTAACGTTCAAGACAAATTCACACAAATAACACCGATAAGGTCTGATAGTTCTTCTAATGGACACTGTTGAAAATGTTTATAATCAAGAGAGTTTCTACTTCAGGTAAAAAGATATTACACAGACATCTCATGCAAACCAGATATTTGTAATGACAAAATAGTTCAACCTCTACGATTTCTAAAATCATCTGCTCCGTGCACTCTGTAGCTCGAGCAAGTAGTATCGTCGTCATTTTCCTCGAGAATAAGTTTGACTCCATTGTTCTTAAGGGCGTTTACTATAGACCATACCTTTGTGCTGTTCTTTAGACCTTTCTTCTCAATCTCTTTGTTCACGTCAGCATGGATACCTCGCCCCTGGCCCTGTTCAAGACCCTCCACTTTAAGTCTCATCGCCAACACTTCTCCCACAACTGCTGCTGCTTTCGCATTGCAAGACCGACCACATTCAAGTGAATTTTTTAGAGAGTGTTCAACTGTCGACGCTGTTGCAACTATACGTCCATTATTCCTGTCTACCACGTTTGCAGTTATATACTTCAACGATATGAACAATCTCAGCACATATCTCTTCAGCAGTGTCATCCGTGAAAATTTTGTCTATTCAAAAGGCAGCAAGTAATTTGTTATTGACTTGCAAAACCATGTGAACATATCTATGCATAGCAGAAAAAATCATCCCCAGCTAAAAGATGATACCAAAATTGATTCTATCCTGTTAATCCATTGAATAACTCCTTCCAAAGAAGAAATTTTGTACGAAGAGATTAAATGCCATCGAATTAAAAAACCGTGTAGACAATATGTATCTACTTATTTATGTACTTTCTCATTCCTTTTCCTTCCGCTTTAGAAATCCTAGCCCAGCAAAAGAGCAAAGCATGAACATATTTTTTACTAAGCCCTGTTTGACACACATTCTTTCAAAATTTATTTTCAACCACACATTTTTCAATAAAATAATATTTTCCATCACATCAATAACTTTTTCTTACTTTTTAACCACAAATTTCCCATTATAGCACTATTTAAAAATACATTATATCCTTAACAATATTCATCAAACACACCCCAAACTGAAGAAAGTAACTAGTCGTCATCCAAATCATACGAAGCAGAGAAATCCAGCTTTTGGTCTCCCGGTTAGGTAATCCCTCCATTGGTATAGCAAACATGTAGGAAAAAAAAATTTCTACATTTTAAGCTCAAAAATAGTAACAGAACATGCATGAAAATGTCACAAGGAGCAGACAAACTTAACATATGCAGTATGCAAATGAAATATAGGTACATAACCAGTAGATTCTGCTTTCAATGCTTGTAAACAAGCGTTTAAAAGAAAACAGAAACAAAGAGAGAGATTACATAAGTAAAAAGTAAAAGGCATAGTACTTGAACTATGCAAGAAGAGGGATCTCAAAGTTTCAGGAGCTCCATAGGCAAAAGACGCATGCTTGTTGAGTTTGAAAGACATATTCAAAGATGAGGAGGCAACGTCTATATTTCTTCTTTATTTACTGATTGTGGAAAAAGAATTTCAAGGTCTTGCTTAGATGTTTTGAACTGTACCCGTATTGTCAAGTCACACTTACTTTCATAACTAAATTACTAAGGGCATGTTTGGTAGAGATTTTAATCCAATTAAAATTGAAAATATAGCCGTTATTGGATCTCACTCGTCAAATAAAAGTCAACAATAACGGCTAGTTTTTCAATTTTAATCTCTACCAAACACACCCTAAATATCTACCTCTTACAGTTTAAGATAGAAACATCAAACATGGAAAGGGAAGAATATTATAGAGTTCAAAATTCAAAACTATATGCTACTTCAAATACATAGAGCACATAACAATTAAATATTCGAATTAATGTCCAATAGTGAATTGCTACATATGAATGATTCTGTGAACTCCCGTGACAGGGGAGGAACCAAGAAATCACATCGTGGGGCTAAAATATTAAAAAAGTCATTGTACGAATAAAATTCATATATAACTAAAAAATCATAATACGACATTATCTAGTGCTCGGCAATTCTAGAGCATAAAACTCCTATAATAGAATCTACATATATATATTGGCAGCTAATTATAAAAACCTTAATCTAGTTTGTACATTCAAAATACTAAACTTAATCTAATTTGTACACATTAAAAGCCTTCAGATGTGGGAGAATATTTTTCCAACAAGAGATATGCTTTATTATAAGAGCAGTCCAAGTTCCATGGGATAAGAAAGTCCAACAATGCATACTAAATCATTGTTAATCAATATCTAACCAAAGAATACAACTGGGAAAGACTGAAAACTTTTTATCCTTTGACTAGTGCTAAGATATTCCAAATCATTGAACATACATAAATTTAATAAACTGGAGTGCTTGAATGCTGAAATTCAGGATTGGATAGGCATAAATGTACCCGAAAAACACCTATTAATTCCCATCTTGAGCTTCTGTTTTCTGCACAACTCTAAGCGTAACCTAATTTGTACATTCAAAACCTTAATCTGATAACTAGTTTTTATTAATTTCAACAACATTCAAAAATAAGAACAACGTTGTAAACTAAATAAAAATTCAGCAATAAAACCTAAAATACACTTTGTAATTTTTATTTTTAAGGAACATTGTAAGATACACATTGACATTGCCAAAAAAAATTACATTTACCTAAGCAGCTAAACTCCGTTTGGAGGTGCAAAAGAGGGGACTGAGGTGTGGTCCGAGAGAGAGAGAGAGGAGAAGCCGAGAAGTAGGTTTTTAGGAGTAGAAAATAGACATTTAATTTGGGGGATTTATTTCGTGCTAAGAATTTGGATTGGGTTTATTTTGGGGTAGTTGCCACCTTCCATGAAGAATTTAGGGATTGGTTAGAGAACTAAGGTAAATCGAAATTGAAACCAGAGAGTATCGCATATGCGCAAGGGCAAACCCAGGATTATGGTTTGGGGGGCGAGACAGAATTTGAGATATTCGTTTAAAATATCTCAACATATCTTCTTACAAATCAAACAAAGTTTTCATAAATATACCAACAATGAAATGGCAAAGTTTCTTTCAAGTCATAGATTTAACCAACTTTCATTAGTTTAATATGACACAATTTGATTTTATTGCTAATTGTTGGAGGACATTTAGTGCNTTTCATAAATATACCAACAATGAAATGGCAAAGTTTCTTTCAAGTCATAGATTTAACCAACTTTCATTAGTTTAATATGACACAATTTGATTTTATTGCTAATTGTTGGAGGACATTTAGTGCTAGTTCTTGCAGTGCTGAAGGACACTTAGTGCTAGTTCTTGCTAATTGAAATGGCTTATGTTCTTGCTAATTGCTGGAGGACACTTGGTGCTAGTTCTTGCAATACTTGTTTACAGAATGCATCAGCCTCTCTATTGGGATGCTTGCCAAGGTCCGAGGGTCAAGCGCTGAATACGAGGTGCTTTGTTAGGTACTCTGACATTACCTTCTTAATCCTATGCTGGGAAATGGAATTCCAAGAGGTAGAAAGATCTTAATGGTCTTCTCCCTAGCATTTCTGTTGTAAAAATTTCAATTTTGTATCGATCTATTCAGATTTTCGACTAACTTCGGCAAGGACAATAACAGTAGTTATAGTAGCAGCGGGTAGTTCAGCTACAATAGATTACAGAAGACGGTTCAAATCTGCAAAGAGTTCCAAATACATGTATTTTAAGTAAATAAAATATGGGCAAACATGAAGACATCATAAATGAGTAAAATTTTGTCCAATGAATCTATGTTTTGAGGCAAAACTGGCAAGTTAACTGCTTC